>PVJX010014587.1:0-44559 GCA_004027295.1 Dolichotis patagonum | reverse complement strand
ATGATATAACACAAATAGAGTAATATGGTCATTCATCTTACACACTTAAACATACATGCAATTATATCCTTTAGAGCACTTTCTTTTCCTCTCTTATTTACAATAGCAATTACACATTTTGGGTTTTATTACTCTTACAGTTCTTATTATTTTTTACACTACAGACACAATGTGATATTTATAAATATGGTTCTTATTTATTTCACTAATGAGGATAGTTTCAAGTTTTCTCCATTTACCTATGAAGGCTTCAAGGTCATCCTTAATCATAGCTGAGTAATACTCCATTGTATAAAAATACCACATCTTTTTCACCCTCTCTGCATTTTATGGGCACTGAGGTTGTTTTCAAGATCTGGCTATTACAAATTGTGCTGCTATGAACATGGGTGTACATATATCACTGTGATATGAACTTTTCAGTTCCTCTGGGAAAATACCCAGGAGGGGAATAGCTGGGTGGAATGGAGCTTCCACTACTAATCTTCTGAGAATTCTCCATACTGATTTCCATAGTTGTTGCACCAGTCTACACTCCCACCAACAGTGCAGCAATGTTCCTTTTTCCCCACAACCTCACCAACATTCGTTATCAGTTGATTTCTTGATGGAAGCTATTCTTCCAGGGGTGAGATGAAATCTCAAAGTTGTTTTAATTTGCATTTATCAAATGACCAGTGATGGTGAACATTTCTTCATGTATTTATTTGCCATTTGTATACCTTTATCTGAGAACTGAGTGTTCATCTCAGATGCCCATTTTTGGAGAGGGTCTTTGAATTTGGGGGACTTGATGTTTTTCAATTCTTTATATGTTCTTGATATAAGTCCTTTGTCTTAGTACCTATTTTTAAACCTATTTTTAACATATTTATCTGAATCTCTAGGAATTTAGTAACTGAATAGGTATGTATTTCTCCTTTACCTTTATTTGTGAACCAGAGCTCATTTTTTTGTTTAAATTTTTCTATGACTCCCTGCTATGACTGAAAAGGCAGAAAATTTCCTAGGAAACTTTAATTCTGATGATTCCTGTATAACAGGTCAACTCTTAAGGGAAATGACATAAAAATCATGGAAAATTAATCATGGTGAAATATTTAAGGATATGGTTATTATATTTAATAGACCCTTGTCAATATTCTTTGAGGTTTTGATTTTAATAGTTCTTGTTTTACCAAAAGATAGAAGAAGCAGTTTAATTCAGATATTTAAATAAGTAAATGAGCAGTTTTGTATATAAAATTTTCAGCAAGACTATGTTAAACTTCAGAAAATATTACTAATTGCAAGTATAATTGATAATTGGAGATACTGTCATATAAGTGAAGAAAGAGTATCATACTAAGCTTTGTTTATCACAGAATGAATTCAGACTTATAAACTCTGTAGACTATGATAGTCCTAATCTTTTCATGTTTTTGATAGTGAGTTTATTATTATAGAGATATACTTAATTCTAGCTTTGATCTTCTTCCCTAGGATGTAAGTAAAACTGTCTTCCATGATCATAAACTTCTTATTTTTATTACAGTGTAAAATATTATGTTGCATACAATAGAAAGACATTTGAAATGAGATTAGTCTGAGTATCGTACAAGTTTCGGTTTAAGTATTAAATAGGATAAATGAAAAGTACACATACATATGATATATTTTGCTTTTGATTCAAGACCTAATGGCAGTAGTTATATATTTTTAAATAGTTATCTTAGAAAAACTAATAGTTTGCTCATTTTAAAAGTAAAATCAGTGCTTTTGAAAACTGACCTTAAAATTAAATACCTGGTTGAAAAATGAACAGATGGTTTATACAAGATTGTCCCCCAAAATGCAATAGTGTAAATTTTGTCCAGAGGTTTGATTTTGCTTTGCAAGCTGATAACACAGGTTCATTAGGTAAATCATTTTAAGCATATCTTACTCCTGGGCAGAAAAAGTTATTTCTGAATTAAAATGAACTTACTTATATGTCTGAGCACTTGAGAGTAGATGGTTTGCTTGTTTTCCTAAGTGATTTTCCACCAGGGTTTCCCCAAGGATTATTCTGTATCTGTGGCTAAGCATAGGTGAACATTTGAATATTAAAACAAAATCAAATGAACACTCTGTTGTCCAAAGTCTACTCTAAATTTAGTTGTGTCTTCACTGTTACTGAAAAGGAATCCTTTCCCAAGTTGCTAGATGATCCCTTTACGATTCCCACAGCTATTATTCCAACTTGACATTTTTTTCCAATTTCATCTTCCTTGCATTTCAAAAACTAATTGTGCTTCTCAATGCTTTGAACAAATTCAGTCAGGTAAAAAATACTATCACTTTCTTGCCAATGAGATAATAATTTTACATCACTTCATTTTTCTATTCTTTTTCCTCAATATTCTTATTATATTTTAAATTTTTATTTCATTCTCATGAGTTTTTCTTGGGAAAGTTGTTTCACTTTCATCTCCTTTCTGGTATTTTTGCTCCAATGGTACCTTTCCTTTAGTACTAAAACTACTTCATCTTTCCAGATCTTACTGCACTGGAATTTTGTCATTAGTGACTCCTTCTCAATTCAGTTCTTGAAATCCCACAAAGCTTTGGCAAATGTCATTTTGCTTTGCCATTTCCCTCTTAATCTGCAGCTAAAGTTGGTCTCTTCTGTCTTTCTGCCTGAATTACTCTTACTTCAGCGTTTTTTCTTCTGGACAGCCTATTGATCCTTCTTACACCTCTGTTTACTTTAGCTTTATTTACATCATCAATTCCTATTGATTTTCACTGTGTTTTTAGGGTGCTAATTCTGCTCTGCTCCTGTTGTGACTATTTGGAATTACAGACTTCAATATTTCACTGTCTACAGTGTATTCCTTCTTTGATGTTGCCAACTACCCCAAATTAAGTATGCTTAAAAAATGATTTAAAAGTAAATATTTGGATTCAGAAATCACAATTCAAAGTTCTGATGGTTAGAAACAGTGAAAATATGAGGCTTTGTTTCCTCATAAAATTTAGTCTTGAAACTGTTCATCAACATCTTTATCCACGCAAACACTTCCATTCGCTGAGTTTATTCCAGTAGTATCCTTCTTGATTTCTCTACTTCCAACTTCACTTCACTAGTCTCAGCACCACAGCCAGAGAAATCCTTCAGATAGAATCAGGATAGGCCCGGTGACAAACACCATCTGATCCCTGCACACCGGAAGTGGATGCAGGCAGATTGCATGTTTGAGTCACTCTGATCAATTGTGCGACTTTGCAAGACACTGTGTTTAAAAAAAAAAAAAAACCCACACACATATAGATGCATATGTATATGTGTATACATATACACATACATGCATATATATGTATGTGTGTGTGTGTGTGTGTGTATATATATATATATATATATATATATATATATGCATATTTCTTTTCTTTTAAAGAATGAGTATATAGCTCAGTGAAAGGGTCCTGGGTTCAATTCACATTACTGGAGAAAAACAGTATTTCAGATTATGTCACTCTGCTCAGACTCTTCTAAGCAACTGGTATCTCATCTTTGTTTAAAACTCTTAAAGTCTTTTTCTGCCTCCCTCAGCACCACAAATCTGCTGGTCTTCTCTTAATTCTCCTTACCTGTTTAGGCTTACATCTGTAGTGTTCCTTAATTTTGCTCAACACTTTTCTGCCTCCTCTCTGTAGCCCGTGATTTTAACACATGACCTTTATTCAAATGAATGTCACTGTCACCGCCTGTAGGCCTGCACACTCATTCTGGTACATTCTCTGTGGCGTGTCCTCTGACTACCCTGTCTAAAATTGTATTCACCCCTTGTTCTCCAGTCCTTCACTGAATCTCCATTTCTCTTATATAAATTAATTATATTTCTTCATAAAGTTTAACTTCTGATATACAGTAACTCTTTTTTTTGGTACTGGGGATCGAACTCATGACTGCACGCTGACAAGGCAGGTGCTTATGCCACTGAGCTAAATCCTCAGCCCTAATTCTTTTGTTTTGTTGTACCAATATAATGTAACCTGCATGATCAGTGCAGATTCTGCATTTTTATGCATTATTTCGGCTCTAATGCTTATAACAGTAAAAATTCAATATATTTTTGTAGAAATAAATAATGAACAAATTAAGATATAAAGAGAAGTGTTTTGAGATAATGTCACTATAAAAAGTCTGTTGCTTTATTATTGTCCTATTAATTACTGTTATTAATACTCAACTACCTGCATTAACAAGATTACATGTCCATTTAAACACACACACAATCTTTTTATTTTCTTATATTATACTCTTCCTTGTTTTTTCCAATATATTTCTGAGCTATTGACTTGAAGATATGTTTTAGTCTTTCAACTATTTAGTGATAATTCTTAATTCATATTGTATCATTCATATCAGTCTCCAACCTAGCCCTTTCAGCTGAAACCCAGTTATCTTGAATGCTTCTCTAGAGAACTGTAGTGCTTCTGACAGTAACTACTTAGTATGTTTTACCATTAAATATTCTTTCTTACAACTTTAAGTCAAATTCTTCCCACAGTAATTAAGGTCCTACTGTTTCTGACCTGTTTTGAGAAACTATTCCTTCTCTCTAAATAGTTCCTTATGGTCTTCTTCTAATTCTCAATATTTTCAGCCAGTATCAATTGTTTATTGTCACATACTATATTATGATATTTACAAAGGAGCTATCTCTTTTCCATTTCTCATACCAATTTTTTTCTCACTTTAGAGGAATAAAAGAAGAGACAACCTGCCATCTCCTGAATTTGGTATTTACTGCTATAGATTTGCTTTGTATCTGTTGCCATAATTATTAATAAGCATATTTCACTCAGAGAAATTATTAGTATTTATCACTTGGTGATAATTTATAGATTCTCTTGGTGTGTAAAATAAACTGACTTGTATCCTATGATTTTCCCTATATCAAATCTTAATGTTTGTGCTGTGTTGAGCCAAATACAAGCTGCCTGCATGAGCACTGGACTATGCTTATAAATATCATGCACTACTCTTTGGTGGAGCAAGCCTAAGTATTATTAGCTGAAATATATTTTAATTTCAGTAGAATTTTTCTCTTAAATGTATTGTAATAACATTGCCTTTACAACTTTGATTAATCTTCATTCTGCCTGAATTATCCCATTTCTACTTATCCATCTTTAAAAAATTCTTATATCACCAAATAATCCTGCATCTGTGTGTGTGTTTGTGTCTGTGTGTGGTGTTGAGGCTGGAACCTAAGATCTTATATGTGCTAGGCAAGTGGTCTACTCCAGCTCTAAACTATTCTTTATGTATTTATGTATTTATCTCCCTCTCTCTGTCATCCTTTCTTGTAACCCCAGCATTCTCTCTTTCTCTTTCTTGTTCTCATTCTCAGTCTTGTTCTTTCTCTCTCTCCCAGTGTATTAACACAAGTGGTCTTTTAGATCATTGAAGGAAAGATTGACTTCTACCTCTTTGGTTTTATAGCATCAAACCTAGAATCAAATAAAGAAGATGCTCCAGCAGCTTAGTAGGAAAAAAGACAATTATAATAGTGATAGAGAGAAGTGTGGTGTCAATGTTAACTTTTGGAAAATATAAAGGAATAGGATATGAGATTTCCAGAGATTTAAGTAGTTTTCCAACTTTCCAAATTTGTAATTTAAGTATAGCAAAATTTTCATTATGCTCATACCTATAGATTTAAGATTCATGTTTTTGTGAGTTTGTAATAGATTTCTACTGAAAACTGTGCTATAATTCAGAAGAACAGGTGAGGTTGGGAGAAAGTCATACCCTGCTTTATTAACTCTAAAATAACTTTTAGTACAAAATGTATAATTATTTTGTATATTATGAAAGAAAATGCCAATTAAATGATGCTTAATACTTTCATGTATCACTTAGAATTTTATTTGGAATTTACTGATGATGCTCATTTAAACTGGTTTAATGATTTCTCTTAAATTATTTGTGTATTTGTGTGTGTGTGTGTGTATGTGTGTGTGTGTGTATGTGTCTGTAGATATAGTATATGGATTTCAAAATTACAAGTCAAGTCAAGTGGGTAAGATATTTCTAATATCCCCTCACATCTTTCAATATGAGGAAATGATGAATTATATAAAGATGATCAATTATATAAAACATTTTTATCTAGTACATGTTCAAATATTTAAGAGAGAATTACCTTTAAAACTTGACTACTGTTATAAACAAATATAGTGTGAAAAATTTATATTTAGTGAGTTTACTAGAACTTGAATAGCAGTTGCAAATTCCAAATATTTCTGAATTATGGAAGAAAAATTACAGATGTTTTAGACAAAACCAAGTCTAGAACTCGCAAAATAGAAAATGTAAGTCATGAAAAAGAAAGAAAGTTTTGTAGTATTCCATGTTCAGTCCATGTAGAGACACATAGATGGATGGGTAAGACTGAGTACTCAGAGATGAAGTTTAATTACTTTTTTTTTTGTACCAGGGATCAAACTCACAACGTTGTGGTTGCCAGGCAGGTGCTTAATGCCATTGAGCTATATCCCCGCCCTTAGTTACAATACTTACTACAAATTTTTGTTTTTCCTGGAGCAGAAAAGAAAGTAAAATTTCTATGCGTAAGAATGCCTACTTTACTTTGAGTCAACACAAAACTTACTGGCCACAACATCTAAGGTGTATTTGACATAAAAGCCTGTGGTTGTAAACACAAACAGAATTCTTAACTATTTCCAGAGGAGTTGTGCAAACCTACAAAAAGTCAAGTATTCAAAGTTGCATGCTTTATCCAAGTAGCTAAACTTAATAAAAATGATTGGCTTAGATTTGTTGCTGAGCAGAATATATCGATCATATTCATGAACATTTTATATATTGCATTATCACATTTCATCTCTGTACTGCTCTTGTGCTCGTGTTCAGGTCATTCATATTTTATTTTGAAACATTTTCATTTTCAGATCAGCAGTTGTGTGATCCTGGTGAATTTCTTTGCCACGATCACGTGACTTGTGTCTCCCAGAGCTGGCTGTGCGATGGGGACCCTGACTGCCCTGATGATTCAGACGAATCTTTAGATACCTGTGAGTAGAAAGGTTCTCCTGCCATTTGTATTTACTTTCCATTTGAAATGAAATGTAAGTTGTTTTCATGGATGACTGCTGTTCTAGTTGTTTCTTTTTTTCAAATAACCTGAGAAACTTGAAATCTTTCATTTACATTTCCTTCAAAATGAGTATGTGAGTGAGAGCATAAGATGTACCTTTGCAGAGTAAAGGGAAGAAAATGGAAGGTTAATTACTTCAATGTGATTGTATTATATCCTTTAAAACAGCAATACACTGAATCTTCACCAATAATGTATCTTGTATATGTTGATATGCTGGTATATATAAAATAATATTATGGAAATCAAACTTTAGCTCCTGTGTTATGTGCATTTAAAATTTAATGGCACTACACATATTTTTAACTTCTTTTCTTTTGACTCTGAAAGCAGAAACTTTTTTGTCTATGCAGTGAAGATTTTTACCTTTATAATATGTGACTCTAATAGCAGCTCTAACTTGAGTCCATTGAAAGTTTTACTCCCATTAGAAATTCTGCTATGACAAGATACTAAATTAATAATATGACCAAAGCACAATGGAGCATCCTTTTTATGAATACTTATGTATTCCCAAAATTTACTCTCTTAATTTAGATGCTTATGTGGTATTTACAGCATTTCCAGTATCAGTCTGTGCTCCTTTTGTAGCCAGATATGCCAATATATTAACATTGTTCCCAAAGGAATCGCATGGTTCTATGAAAGATTTCATCATTCTTATGCTTGATGCTGTAGCTATAAAAATTTTAGTTCCATTTTCCATTCTTATGAAGTTGTTTGCATATTTTTCAGATAGGACCCAAAATACTTTTTTTATGAAAATCTTGTAATTAACAAGTAGTGCTTATTGTCTTTATGTTTGCTGATTTCTTAAAGTTTCTGAATGCACAAGTACTTGAATCATTTTTATTTAACTAATTACTTCACTTTACTTGAATGGGTCAGTTTCCTCACAAGAAAAGGTAATAGGTTTTGCTTCATTTCTAATTTTCAGTGATTTTACCAGTTTAATTCTAAAAAGTTTTCAATAGATTCTTTACAGTATAGACAATTCTAATGAATGAATAAATATTGTAAATCTTTATGAAGGAATATTGTTTAGCAATATAAAAACAATGAACTCCTGCATGCTATAACAATGATGAATCTGAAAGATGATATAGATGATAAGAGAAAATAATTGGTAAGAAAAGAGCACATATGCTATAAGAAAGATGTCACAGAGGCAAATCTTTAAAGAAAGTAAGTAAAGTCATGGTTGGGAAAGGAAGGAGGAATAAATGATAATAAATATGAAGCCCTTTTTGGGGGTGGGGGGTTAAGAAAATGTGTTAAATTTAGGTTGTGTTGTTGATGGTTTCACAGTTCTGAATGTGTTGAAAACATGCAATTACAAATTTTAAATGGGTGGAATGTGGATTATATCTTAATAAAAGTGCATTAAATGGTGTATCAATACCTTGGTATTGTGCATGTAGGCACAGTTGGTAATGTGAAAAGACAACAATAAGTACTTTGAACATGAATTATGTCAGTATTGGAACATTTCAACTTACTCCTTTTAAGCTTTGGTCCTCTTCTATTTAAGTACCATCTTCTCATTAACTACAAGGAAAGTCTTTTATGGCTTATGCACAGTAATAGACTCTTCTATTCGGTGCTGGATTCTTGCATTCTGTCTCTATTCTATCACCTATTCTGGGACTGGAAAAAGACATGAACACAAGGTAGATATGTGAGATCTACATTTGGAAAGATCAGGGTGAAGAGGAAATGCCATGGAAGTGTATCTGGCACATAGCCAAAGCACAGAGCAGTGGTTGTATACCACATCCTAGGCCAGTGCCCTTCACATCAGGGAAGAATAGGAAGTAATAATGTTCCCTTCCTGCCAAATAGGAAAGTCAGGAAGAGAATGTGGGTAGAGAGGTTTTGTGGTGTAGAGATGGCTTAAGAAACTATGTACACCATGTACTCACCTAACAAAGGTTTAGGAATAACCGTTACTCTGAGTACTTCATCAGTGCAGCACATTTACATTTATGTTGAATTAAGCTGCTCCAGATAAATGGTTATAGTCAGTACTGATTGAAATATGGACAAGCATAGGAAAAAATGCTTTATGAAAAATTTCAGACTTTCAAACTCTAATTTCTCATTCCAGATGTTCACAATTTCCATTTTCTCTAATCATAGTGCTTTGTAATGTGTTGTTTTATGATATTCAAATGCAGTCAACACTTATCTACATAAAGGTGTAATTTTGCAATTATATGAATGCATATAGTCAATGTAAAAGATAAATAGCAGAAATTAAAAATTCCAAAAACTGATTCTAGAATGGGTAATTTTGTACTCAGTATATTAACAAAAGTATGTTATCATCTTCAATTTGAAGACAAAGTATATTGTATCTGTAAAATGTTAGATAAAAACAGTTGGTGCAATATATTTATTTTTCCTAGAATTATTTTGTTCTTAAAATGATAAGAATGACCAATCCAACATAGTATTTATTGTGACTCCATGAAAACTCTTTAAAGTGACAAAATTCTATCAGGAAAAAAAAAGGATATTGTTGAAGAAGAGGAAAAGCTTTATTTAAAACTGTGATTACTAAACTGTTTTAGAAAAAAATATACATAAAGAAAAACATGAAATCTTTGAACTTCAATGACATTTACATACACTATATTATAGGAACTGAACTTTTAGGGAATACTTGCCTCCTGTTTCTTTGGAGGTATTTCTAATATCCATGCAACTAGAATTAGATTTTAAGAACAGAAATACTTGAAAAAATACTGTTATGTGAGATTCATCAGTGTTATAGGTGAATGAATTATCTAGTATGTAAAATTAGAAAATTTTAATAATCTATCACCTTACCACTATTGTATCAAAAAATATTTTATGTGTAAAAATAAAACACATGATTTCTCCACAGTATTTGAGATAATTTTTCAAGTGTTTAAACAATTATTAATTCCATCATTTGATACTATGTGTCAAGGAAAATAGAAAATAAAGAAAGTCTCTTCTTTTTTCTTATTTTATTCAACCCACTGCTGTTAGTTGGTGTAGTATGCAGCCAGAATGGAAGTAAGTAGTAGAAGTGTTTATTCGTAAAATGAAAACTTGATACCATCTGTGGCAAAGAAGTCTTCTTGAGAGGCAATTTTATTCTGAGGTATTCAAATTTTAATTCTTCCTAAGATTATTATGTTGAATGCTTGATGATACTTCCTTTCCAACCAACAACTCCAGCTGATTTTAATATTTCTGGGAAACTGATGCTATACTTAAAACTAGATTCTTGATTTTTAAGCCAAGAATGTAATAACCAAGCTATTTGCCTTCTTTCTTACTGCCTTTAACAATCCTCCTTCAGAAACCCATTCAGATTGTTCTCTCATTAGAGAACAGGTTTTGTACTTTGGGACTCATTGTCCGATAAAGGACAATGAAAATATTCTTCTGGCTGGATACTATTTGCAACCTGAGTAGTTGCTATGATAATTCATATGTTGATGTTGCTCTGTTTTGTCCTTTTATAGGGGTCAGTAAATTTTTTCTGTAAAGGACCAGACAGTAAATAGTTAGGTTTCACAGGCCCATGGAAACTATAGAATATTCTTTTCCTTTATTTGATATATATAAAATGCTTTGCTAAATGGAAGAAAAACTGCATGTCACAGCTTATACTCCACAAGTTAGGATTGCACTGGACTATATGTTACAAAACCATTAGCTTCACTAAATAGATGTTTGCTTTTCTCAGATAAAAAGTTACAAAAGTGGACACTTTAGAGTGGAGAAGGCAGCTGCGAAATGACAAAGGGCTCTTTCACCTTGTCCTCTGCTCTCCTTAGCACGTAGCCATCATGTTTGTTCTACCTGATCTGGTAGTTATTTCTGTGTCCAGCAGAGAGAAAGAAAAGAGAAAAGGAAAAACGCAGGTGCCAGCCAATTGTCTTTGTCAGGCAAACAATGGGTTTTATAAAAAATAGTCCTAGTATATTTCTGCTTAGACTTCTTTGGTTAGAACTGATAATATGAGATGTGGGATAATGAATATTCTCAACGTTTCCCATCATTTTTCAAAAAATATTTTAGGATTCTGCTAGTAGAGTAAAAGGGGAGAAAAATCACTGAGTAGGCCAAGCCACCAGATAGCATGTACCAAAATGCCCCTTGACTCTGCCTTCTCTTCATCCTCTGCGTGGGAGGCAGAAGGTGCAGTGCAGGAAAAGGGCTTCTGAAATCCAGCAGCTTAGTACCAAAGCTCATTTTCTCCAGGGATATCTTTAATCTTGGCCTGCACCTAACCTCTCTGTGTCTTCTTTGTCCCATCTGTGCAAAGGAAATAACAGTACCTGATGTGCAGAAAGATCCTTAGAATAGTGCTTGTTCTATAGAAAAGATCTCCCATCTACCTGAAATCCTCTCTGCCTTCCTGGTGGTATCTAGAGCTCTAGAGAAGCATTTTATCTAGAGGATCTTTTGGAAAAGCATCCAACTGCCCCTCTGGGTGGATTTTCTCTTGTGCTTACTCAACACCTAACGGAAAATTTGTTTAATTCCTTACGGGCATATCTAAGAAGAGATATATTACATATATTGATTTGATTTAATTTTAAAGTTTTTTAGCACTAGGCATTTTATGCATATATTAGGACAAATTTATTCTAAGAATTATTTGTGCTTTTTCTAACTCTTTGAAAACATTATGCTGAGACTAAGTGTTTAAAGTTAAAAATAATGAATTAAAAATACATTAGAGGAAAATATTATTAATTGATTCTGTAATCTTGAAAAGTAGCCCTTATTATCTCCTTTGTAAAAATGGGGAAATTCAGTTTATGTTCATCTGTACTCCTCTAAATTGGCTATTATTTTTGAAAGCAGAGTTTGCATTTCTTTGAAATTGCCTTCCAGTTTTGAAATATTGAGGTAAAGAAAAGTTCAGATCCTAAAACGACCCCTCAAGCCACCTAATTTTAAAATATAGTATCATTTGAAAAAAACAGAAGGCCATCCCACCAGGGTTGTTTCACATTTCCTTGAAGTGATCAGTTCTAATTGAACAATTTGGCGAAAATAACAAGTATCCTGGGTAATAGGCAGAGAAACATTCATGAAAAATAAAAATGGTTGCAAGTCTTTAGGTTAGATATAACTGAATGAATTGACCATTGGTTCTATTATGTTTCCATTGTTGTAGAATTTTAAACTTTATTTAGATAGTAGAATATTAATGAATTTCTTATATTCATACACTAACCTTTCCCCTAAGGATATAAAGTAGAAATACTTTTAAAATTTCCTTTTAAACTTTCTGTCTTTGACACAGGTCAGAGAAGTAAAATGGAATTCAGGTGGGAGATTATTAGCAAACAGATATTGCCCTTTAAAAATATATAGTAGTATAAGACACTGAGAACAGACTATGGGAAAAATAAAATGGAAGTATGATTCTTATTTCTAAGTAACAGCGATTTAGAGGTCACTTTGCAATAAGCTAATATATGACAGCAAAAGAGCTAAGCTTTTTGTTACGTGTAGAATCTGAAATGATGCTGCAGATTAAAGAGAAAGTATATGAGACCCATGAGGATAGTTTTCATCTCTTCTAGTTCTTTTTGTTTTGTTCATTTTATTCTGAGGTTTCTCTCCTTAGCAGTAGAGAGGCCAAAAGCACTGACCCTTCTTTAATTAAAAAAAAAAAAAAAAACTTTCATTTGAATATTGATCTGAAGGGATGATATTAGAAGGTTGGAACGTATAATTGTAAATTAAAAGGGTCTATGATATGTTGGTTCGCTTCCCTAGCACAGGAAGGATGAAGAAGATGGTGACATTTCTCCTCATTTTACCAGCAATGTGCTAATGGGCCTCTGAAATTTGCCTTTGCAATTCTAAGAAAGGTTAATTGGAGGCATAGGTGTTAGCACTGATTTCCAGGGCTCACACAGGCAGAACAGGATCAGGAATGACAAAACTCACCTTTCCACAGAAGTCTGTGTTCTTTGGTCTTCTGATTCAAGATCATAGGTCACACAATAGAAAAAGACACATGTCGCTCACCCAGAATTGGAAATGACAGGAAATGAAACTTTGAAAGGTTACAAAGGGGGTGAAATGAAATAGGCTAATTACAGAGGGGACTAATAAAATCTCCTTAGCTTAAAGGATGATGTACTGTAAACAGATGCTCCTGCAAGGGACAAAGCTGAAGGCTACGCCCAGTCTTCTTACAAATTATTCAATCCGTCATTTATCCACAGATAATCTAGCCATTGGACTTGGGGATGAGGCTTCTTACCTTTCATGGGTGAGCATATTTTTCCCCAGAGGACATTTTATTCTTTATAGTCAGGTATAAAATTTACGTTCGACTTTCACTAAGAAGTCCTTCTAAAATGACATATTTTGCTAAATGAAGCACTGCAGGATGCAGTGCTTATTTTAATGGTAATGTCACTTTCTGACTTCTCTTCCCCTGCGTATCTTCCATCATCCACACGGAAAGAAAAGCATCAAACTCAATATATGCTTATACAACTTACAGTAGACCACTGCATAGCATCATTTTACGATTATTGTATTTGACCTGGACGACTTCAAGTAGTACAATTGGCATTGGGTCTTTTTTTTTTTCCTGAAGACTTTGTAACACTAGCTTTCCTGACTTGGGAGGTGATGGTAGAAATTCCTCACAAAAGTAAGAGATCATATAAGGACGGCCTTCCCTGGGATGGTACAGTTTAGGGAAAATGAGTGTTAGCCTTCCGTTCAGCCTACAGGGTTTCCTTCTGTGAGAGAAAGAAGGAAAGATGAGGCACAGAGGTTGGTCAGTCAAGAGGTTCACAGATAATAGATAACTGATGCGGGGTACGTTTTTTTCCTTCACTTCCTGTTGCAACGGAACTCATGAACTGAACTGTGTTCCTTGAAAATTCAAGTGCTAAATTCCAAACCCCAGCATCTTGGGCTGTAACTGTACTGGAGATAGGGCCTTTAAAGGGGTAACCAATTTAAAATGAGATTTTACTTGGTTTTAGTACAATTTCACTGATGTTCTTATACCAAAAAAGTGTCAACATACTAAGTTACCAGGAAAGCACAGACAGAGAGAGATGACCATGGGAATAAAAGGCAAGGGCACTATCTGTGTATCACAGGGAGAGTCCTCAGAGAAAACCAGCTCTGCTGACAAAGTTCTGTCCCCAGAATTGTGAGAAAATATGTTTCTGTATTTAAGGCACACAGTGTACTGTATTTTGGTAAGGAAGCTCTGGCATATGATTATAGTATACTACTGCACATCGCTTAAAACTCTGCTTTTTACCAATATAAGAAAAATGAAGCAATTAAAAATCTCCTGAGTTTCCTTTAAGTTGAACACTAATTCTATGTACGTGTGCATAAAGAGAAAGAAAGACAGAGAGAGACAGAGACAGAGAGAGACAGAAACAGAGACAGAATATATATAGAGAGAATATATATATATGTATGTGTATGTATATTACAGACACTATAGGCCTGTTAAATGTATGTGAAATGAAATTCAATCAGTTTCTGATACACTAAATAACTCACTTCTACACAGTTGGTTCTGAACTGTAAGAATATCTAATTTAATTATACAGTGTTATTGTACAAATTAAAAATATATCTTAGTGAAAATCAGTAGGTCATATACCACAGATATATGTTGGTCAAAAAAGGATAGATGATGAGTTGTTCCAGAAGTTTAAAAAATGTGTTTGCCTGAACCTTCTAATGGTGATTTGGGGCAAACATTTTCAGGTATAATTGATTGTCTTCTTATAGTACTGAACTGAAACTCAGCATCATTATTTTCTGAGGAAAAATGTAGGAATGTAGTCCATGTATAATAGTCATAATAGTTAGACTAATGATATTTATAATAAGTTGTTATAATCTATGCTATAGTAGTATAATTTTGATTTTTAATTGAGCATTAAGTAAAGCAATAATACATAATTTGACAATAGAAGAAATGCTTATTTCTCTACATGGGAACTTGGGGAAATTTTGTTACATTTTTCTTTCAAATGTGCATTTATTAGACAATCCAATGTCTACATTTCTTAATATATATAGATAAATTTTCTTTAAGAAAACTAGAACTCATTCAATCTGTCACTAGTTCATTATTGAGGGACTAATGTGATGAAAGTGCTTACCAGGCACTGCTGTTTCAAGTATTTAAAAGACCAATTCTATATCCCCTTCCCTCCTGTTAGAGGGAGTTTTAATTTGTACAAGGCTATCTTTTCATTTTTTTACCTTGGTTAAAAGCTATGCTTTCCATGTAGAATAAGACAATGGTGATGATAAAGGTGATAACGCTGATGATTACTGACACAAAATAGTTATTATGAACCAGATACTGTGCCATTAGATTCAATTAGAGTATCTCCTTCCATACAGAGAACAACCTTGTACATGGTGTAAGTTACAGTTATTCAGGGACCCTGTGACCTAAGTATCCAAGAAAGCATGAGTACACATCCCATCCCACAAAAGGTTACAGATATTTTTGAAAAGGAAACAATATTTTATAATTTACATGTCGGTACTATAGGAGCTAATGATGGCCTTTCCAGAGACACTATTTGTTGTTTTTGTCATAAATGACAAAAATAAAGGAGGATGGAAATTATTTGCTATATGTATTAAATAAACTAATGACAGAACTACAATTGGATACTGTGTCATGCTATATGCCTCACAGATAAGTCAAATGAGGCTCAGAGGTGATAAAAAGATTCCAAGTTGAAAATCTTGACTCAGTGGAGTCAAGACTTGCATTCATGCCTGTGTTACAATTTATTTAGATCAGCATTCTTACTATTTTTCACACAACTCCATGGCCATTCTCTACTTAGATGAATGTATCCTATATCTACACAACAGATTCTAATTCAGTGATAAATACGTGACAGTTCTAGGTATAGATGTTGGAAGTAACAACAAAACAGACATTAATGATAAACTACAATTATCTAGATGAATGATGATAATATTTGAGAAAAAATTTAATTATTTTTTACCAAAAGGAATATGCTTAAGAATGTGTTTGTGGATATGTTAATAGTTATAAAAGGTATATGCTTTAGTGTTTCTATATGTACATCTATGAACTTTATGCATATGTATTTGAACAAATAGTAAAATAATACTAATGGTAATCACACACTCAAGGTACATGCACACTCACATATGAATGCACGAATGCTTATGCCCTCTTAATAAAGACACAAATAATGGATCATCACTGTGTAAATTATAAAAGGACTTTTACATTACTTTTCTGTTGGGGTGTAATAAAGTATCACAAATAAATCATTGAGAAATATCAGTCACGATTGCACAGTTCTGTTGTTCTGAATACCAGGCAAGAACAAATAGGTTTTCTGCATAAAGTGTGCACAAAGGATGAGATCAAGGTGTTAATCAAGTTGGGCTCTTACCTGGAGGTCTGAGGCAGAATTGACTTTCAAGTTCATTTTAGATTGTTAGTAAATGTAGTTGCTTGGGGTTGTAGGTCTCTGGTCACATTTTCTTGCTGGCTGTCAGCTATATTACTCTCAGAAATTAAAAGCCAACACTTTCATTAATGTGTGACCCTCCCCTGTGTCCAAAGACAGCAGTGGTGTGTCAAAACTCCCTTTTGTTTCATAATTCACTTCATTGACTTCCTTTTTTAGCACTTGATGGGGAAAACCGTCTATTTTAAAGACCTAGCTGGAGTCCACTGAGGACAGTTGCATAATCTTTTTGTTATTAAGTGCAGCATAACTTGCAAAGTGATATTTCATCATCACCATAGATTCTAACCACATTAGAAAAAGAAGGGGTTATATAGGGGTAAAAGCTATTGGAAGACATACTTAGAATTCTAATACAAAATATTTGTATTAGACCTTCCTTTAAAATACTCCAGAATAGATTACTTCAATAACAAAAATTATTTCCTCAGAGTTCTTGAGGTTGAAAGTCCAAGATCAAATTTTTGGCATGGATTATTTTATCCTGCAACCTTTCTCCTTGGATTAGAGATGATAGTCTTTTTCCAGTGTCAGAAAAAGCATGGTTGCCCCCATAAATGGATCTGTGCCCTGACCTTTGCTACTCATGAAGATACCAATTCTGTCAAACTAAAGGCACTCATATTTTACTTTAATATGTCTTGGAGGCCTCCGGTTACAATCACCTATAAGGTAGGAGAGTTAGGTCTTCAACATGTGCACTTGGGAAGGTTGTACAGGATAGGGCTTTGAAACTACAAACTGAAGGAGCAGTGAGTCTATTAAAGTTGAACTTTGTACCTCTTGAATTATATCAGTCACTTCCTTCATAGTCTTACTCCACAGTGGATATTGACATTTTTAGTTGCTCTATATCTAAATATGAAACATAGCTATGTTGCCAGTTTGTTTCCAGCAGCAAATAGTCTATGTGCCCCACAACACTGCTATGATCATCCAGGAAAGTGCTTTCTCCACTCCCTGTGGAGTCATGCATTCTTCGGCACACGAGTGGTCCACATATCTTTTACCTCTGTATCTTTGAGATTTAGAAGATGCATATGAGATGAACATAAGATGTGATGCTGTTTACTAAAAATGGCTTTGTTTTCCAAGAACTCTCTGAATATACATGTAATTATTTTATGTAGTAACATGATTATTTTCAAATATATATGTATATATAATAACTGCATACATTTTTGCTTTCAAAGTTAATTGCCAGTCTATTTGACTATGAAACTTCATTATAGAATTTATTAATAATAGAAATATACACAATATGACTTAAGTAATTTACACAATTGTTTTGTGAACCGCTATCTTCACATAAATAAGAAAAATGTCCTTGAGGCAAAAACAGTCTATTGTTTAATTATTTTCTCCAATATTCTTTATATTACTGGCAACATATTTTTCTATATTCATTTAATCCTTTCACAGTGGGATCAATTGAATGTGTTATTTTAAGAAGGACAATAGACCCTCAACAGTATCTACTCATTTTACACACACACACACACGCACACACACGCACACAGAAGCACATGCACATCTTTCCTCCTAAGATTGATCATTATCTTAGACACTCCTCATTGGTAATAGTGAGTGAAATTATTTAAATCTAATTGACAACTGCAAAGGCAGGAGAAAATAATTTGCACTGGGGGGACTTGTAGCGACCTCTGTAATATCTGGCATTGTCAGGACTTTAGTCTAATGGATTATTAATGACTGAAAGCTCTACACATGTCAACCACATTTTTAAAAAAAGTAAATGAAGACTAAAACTGTACTATATGTTTAGATTGATACTAAGGATATAAAAAATTTACACCATTCGAAGTCTACCTGTGTCACCCGGACAAAGCAGTTTAAGTACAATGCTGAACCAGAAAGTAATTTATAAATCTGATAAGTGACATCTTTCTTACCAAGAAATGCATGTGGGTGGGGAAACAGTTAACCTTTAAGGGAGGTAAATTGATTTTTGCAGGCGTGAATGGTGAATTGCTATTCTTTAGTTGGAATCACATAATTTGTTCATTTAACCAACCACCTATTTTTTGATAATTCTGAAGTATTTTTCCATAGATAACTCACAATGTAAGTATTCAATATAAAAATATATGCTTTATGATTATTTTTGTCTTAAGTTGAAATTGTAGAAGTATTTATCAAAAATGAATTTGATTTCAAAATTTATCAAAAATGAATTAAATTTAACAAAGAAAATGCAAAATTAATTCTAGATTCAAAAAATCAAGTAGATTGGCTATGATGCATGCTTAAATCACTTAGAGTAGCTTCTCTTTAGAATAACCCATAGATTGTGCTAAGAAGTTAGATTGCCAGGTTCATGTTACATTTTGCTTCAGAATAGATTTCTTGCTCCTCCATTGGACAACAGGTCACAAGTAGATGCTCTGAACCGAAGTATATTAAACCTACACAAAAACCAGCTGAAAACTTTCAAACTTCAAAATTAAATGGATTAAAGCTACTCAACTATGTACAAATAGTTAATAAACATCAGCAATGTGACTGGAATTTAGATCTCATTGACTTGTGCCCTCTTTTGTTCTCTCATTTGCATGTTTGGTAGCCAGCAAGCTGGGTCTAAACCCCTTCTGTACATTTTTTGATAAAAGTCTGCCATCATTTGTCAAAATAATCACAATAAGACACTCAAAAAGAAAACATTGAAATCATAATTATAAACTAGTCTCTAAATGTAAGATACAAGTTAGGAGTGTATTTCTAAGTTATCCCGGCATAAGTTATCCCTGTCCTCCATCCAGGACCAATTTACAATGCACACGTACATGTGTACACACACATAGGGTTGTATTTTATGTAAAAGAAATATGATTATTTCTCTTGATACATGTGTGGATTTTTTTTTCTGTAATCTGTTGAAGAAGGAAAGATTACAATGAATAGAAAAAATATATTTGAAAATGTTTCTCTTCCAGAGAGAAATCTATATACAAGGAATACATAAAAGTTCAACAAGCAATTAGGTCAGACTATGCTTTTCAAAAATTCATTTAGGTTACTTTAAATTTACAAACAATACTCAAAAAAGTACTGTAGATAAGTTAGTTTTTCTTCTGTTTTTTTCAATGACCTAAAAAGTAACTATATTACTCTTTTGGGAAAAATCTATAAATACTAATTTACATATAACCCAAAGACTCATTGTCAGTTTGTTACACTTAGCAACATTTTTACATATCCACTATTTTTATAAATAAACAAATCTGTGCCAGAAATTTCTATGGACACTGAAGAGAATATTTCCACACTCTTAAGAATGATGCTATTAAATACAGTTGCTAAAATCCATACCAAGTGAAATATTTCTTATATATTGAAAACAAAGTAACTAAAGTTTTGACAACTCATTTCCTGAGACCTATTTTAAAAACAGTTATTTTAACTTTGATCTGAGTCTTCATTTGCTGGTATTGTGAAACCATAATATAAAATTATATACTCCACTAAAATATATATGTGGCTGCAGGAAGGATATATTAAAGATAGCTCCATGTTTATTGAGAATAGCTATTTGCTTCGACCATAGCCTCATTATCTGATACATTACATAGTGTAAATTTTTAAAAACTGTGTTTTCTAATGGGTATGTACATTTGGTGACATTCACACCTCGAGAGTTGCCTAGGGTAGATTTTGGCAAGGACTGTGGCTCTCCAATCTAAACAGATTTTAGTCAAACCTGATGGAAGAACAGCTTTACCTGGTGTTTCATTTAATTTGAAATTTGCAACCAAATGATTATAAGAGGAGTTTAAATTTTACAAAATGGTGAGCTGTTATCTTGGTATAGCGAACCTGACCAGGTGTTCCATGGATTGTGTAGTAACCTGTAAACTTAGAAATGTGGAGATGCAAAAGAAAACATTTCCATCAGTGACTCGTGGGGCCACCCGCGGTCCTCTCTGACAAACCTGTCAATCATGGTTAAAGCTGCCCATGATACTGTACCACAAGCTAAGATGAGCAGCAACACCTTTCTGTCCATACTCAGTTATTCATTCTTAAGATGGGAATACAGAAAAGCAATATTTAGATAACATAAAATTTAGGCAAGAAGAACTCAGTGTAGATATTTTAATATGTAGTTTTGCATTATTGTTTGCCACCTACACTTTGTAATGCCATTAGCTTGTTTTAATTCCATGTCTTCTTTCATTTCTGTTTTTCCTACATTTGAATTAATAAGCCTTATTTCTCTCACCTATAATTTTGTACTTGACTATTCTTTTAGTCCTCATGCCAAACATAACTTCTATCTTAGTATTCCCTTTTTGGGGACATTATGAAAGTATTTAATTTTTTATGTCTTTTCTGTAGACTTGTTTCTATCTCCAGCTTGCTCTCTTATTTTATTTGTGTATTTATTTTTCTGTGGAGTTTGGGAAATCTCTATGACTGAGTCAGCACCTTCTGTCGTTGTAAATTTCTTAATCATAATGTTTTACTTTCAGTGCACTTTGTTTTAACTTTCTGATTGTTATGTTCTTTTGTGTTGCCTTTTAACTATCTCAAATAATACCATTTCCATAACAAAGAAATCAAACCTACTTAATCAAGAACTATTTTAATTTCAATAATATTCCAAATTAGTGGGGATCAATAAGTGTAAAAAAAAGTAGTTGATTTGTTTGTAGATAAAAGAAAAAGAACAAGAAGATAAATGAATCTAAATGTCAAATAGTTTCTTTAAAAGTATACTTGATGCAGTGCTAGTACATATATAAAGAATTTTAAATTTCTTAAAACAAAAGACCCAAAAAGTTTAATATCAAGAGAAAGATTACATGTTTCAGCAAATTATTAATATATTTTCAAAAACCTGCATTGTAAAATGGACAGTTTTATTTGTTATTATCTATAACTAAAAACCAAACAAAAATGTAAATTTTAAATTTGGCAACATTAGTTTTTACATGACATTAATTCTGATAACTGTGAATGACTTTTAAATTATAATCTGTATGATTATTCTTTCCTAAAGCGTTACACTTATGCTACCTAACCTTGGAATCGGGGAGCAGAGAAATTTGTTATAGAATCCCTTGTTTGAGTAAAGATATATTTTACCTTCAGGAACTAACACAAGAAGTGCTCAGTGAATTATCAATATTTCACCAAAAAGTGTTTTAATGTGTAACTGTTCGCCTTAGAATTACTCATGAAATCCATTGTTGTTTGAAAGCAGATGGCTCTTGAGGAGAAAAATTGCATCACTCCTTTTAAAAAAGCAAAGTGGTGATTTAAAACAAGTATTTAGAGATTTCATAAAACATGCAATATGAAGCTATTTTAATCAGCAGAAAGACATATGTCTGTGAACACAGAAAGAAAGAAGATTGCTAACATAATGTAGTGTAAAACCATGAAAGTCTTCAGTATCTTGCTGCAACCAGCAGTAAAATTAACTGGAGTGTAATTTAGTATTTATAACCAGCCAGCTAGAACACATCTACAACAGAAGGCAAGTAAATCAGTTTTTAAAAAACTTTAAAAAACAAATTTTGTAATTATAACTGGATCCCCTTTTTATTTATCCTTGGTTGATTCTTCTTATTCTGTGTTCTTACTGCTTTGCCTATTTAGTGCCGGAAAAGTTTCTTATGTTGCATTTATGGTTTCCAGGGCTTTTTAACCATGTAAACAAACTGAATACACATGATAAGAATGGAACTTTGAGGAGCTAGGTTTCTAGTTTGTTTGTTTTTAAGGCTTAGAAATTAACATCATTACCTCTGAAAATTCAAAATGAATGGAATAGTTTTTTATTTATTGTTGTGGAAAACTTTACCAAATGGAATAGCCAGGTACATTGAACAATTGTATTAAGTGTTTGTCACTTATAGTTATTCTGTTCTCTATAGAAAAAAAAAAAGGGATGCATGAATGTAGTCATTTTAGGCATAATGCTCATTAATTAGCTGGGTGATCTTTTGTAGGTAGGCATAACAATCTTGGAACATAATATAATGAATTAATAAAACATTAAAATTTGAAAACACAACAGGAGAGGGAAAATGCTTTCTAGTCAGCATGCTTGGATGCTGCAATTGTTTTGTCTCTCTGTTCTCTTTATCCATTTCATATTCACAAGACACTTTGGTTATTAACCATTCTGCAAAACTATGAAGTCAGAAATGTTACATCTTCAATACCAATCAGTATTTTTTCTGATAATGCATGCAATTAAATTGACAATATGAGAATAATTGTAAATATTAGGCATGACTAAAGTCTGATCAGTACCTGTTGGTTGATAATCTAAGCATCCAACGAAAATAAAAATATCATAGTGGACATTTGCTTTTTCATATGTTTATCATGAAAAAATTAACAAAACTTTCTAAGTACCTATCAAGTATTTTTAAATAGGTACCTAGGTTTTCTGTGACGCTATAGCATCAGAAATGCAAATGGAACACAAATTCAGAAAAAACTATTTTTCGGCATTTTTCAGTACATTGTTTTTGTTGGCTTGTATGTTATTCAAAAGGATGAATAAACACTCTACTTACCCATATATACGTACATATGTTTGTCATTCCATGCATTTTTCTACTTTTCTGTTTTTAATGTATTTTTCTGTTTGTTGTTTTTCTTAGAACAGTTTTAGTTTAGAATACTTTGTCCCTTAGGATACAGAAAATTTTTAAAATGAAAAGCTTCAGAATCTCTTCAGTACAAATTACATCCTCAATTGAATTTCATGTCAAAACAA
This sequence comes from Dolichotis patagonum, assembly GCA_004027295.1. NCBI lineage: Eukaryota > Metazoa > Chordata > Mammalia > Rodentia > Caviidae > Dolichotis > Dolichotis patagonum. Next base: position 21,133 of record PVJX010014587.1, on the reverse strand, counting down.
TTAAAATATTACTTTTTAAGAAACAAAACTTCTCTAACTAACAATTTTACATCAATTTTAAAACTTTGAAAATTTACCTCTACAGTTCAAACCAAGTCAATTTATCTATTCTTATGTTTATCTCTAATTACAAGCCACATAAAGTGAGTATCCTTATATTTTTGTGGAGCTATTTTAGATGCAGTGAATAAAATATGGAATGCTTTGTTACCAAGGAACTTGTTATCACACTTTGTAAAATATTTTTTTGTATGAAAGGCAATTAATGAGGGAAAATTGTACCTTTTTGCTATAGTCTAAACTTCCAAAATAATGTGAGCTTTTTTTCTGCTTTTGTTCTTCTAGTCAAGGAGCATTTTTCATTGACTTTGTAATTGTGATTACCTTATGTAAATTAGACAGGCTCTTCACTACCGTTGTTCAAGCTGGGTAGAAAGAAGGGTCCCTGCTCAGTTGCCACCTACCCAGGCTGCAACCCACCACTGCCCCTGGGATCCACTGCAGAATTCCCAGGACATATTAGCACTCAGCATGAATCAACTGCACTGAAGTGTAACTGAGATAAGAAGAATTGTATGTAGGATAATTAACTCTTTGGGGAAATTAAGAAAAAAGTCTTAAACACAAATAAATTCTAAGAATGTGTATTATAGGATTAATTTTGTTCATTATCAGAATATATTTATTTTAATTAAATAACTGAATGTCTCCTGGAGTCTTTCACAAGAAATTTTTCATGATAAAATATACATTAAGATAAATGCAAGGTTTTTCTCTCGAGAGAAACATCACATCAGTAACAGCGAGGCTATGATTCAAACTGTGTGTGTCCAAGCTATTAACATCAGAAAAATGAATCTGAAGAGGCAGTTGGAAAATGTTGCTAATGTGGAAAACCACTAGGCTTAAACCATTTCTTTATTCCTAACTTGAACTGTTTCATTGATCTTAGCCACTCAGCTTCAAGGTTTAGAGAGGACTTGAGGCTGTTTTGTAGCCAAAAGTTAATAAATATGATTATATCAAATAAAAAGCTTATACACAACAAAGGCAATAGGCAACAGAGTGAAGAGACGACCTACAAAACGATTTAAAAAAATGTTTTCCAGTTTCAACTCAAGAGGACTAATACCTAAGATACAAAATTATCTTAAAAAAAACTAAAAAATAATTCCCAAGCATCAAAGAACCTTATCAAAAATTGTCCACTGAAATGCAGAGACACTTCTCAAAAGGAGATAAAATGGATGTGGTTTCTTTTTTTTTTTTAATTACTCTCAAGCATGTTTTCATCTGATCATCTTGGTCTGTTGTACAACTAAACCTAAGACCTGCAATCAATGAAATGCCTGTTTATTGTCAAAAACACTGTTAAATAACAACGTAGTTACTGCTTTTATCATTCTTGATGGTGGTATATGAGCTATTAATACTGTTGCTGTATGGTTAATATTATTACTATTACTATAAATAGCGAAAATTTATTTTTTGAATATTCACAATGTGTAGATACTGTACTAAGTGAGCCACTTAATTGTGATATTCTTTTGTAAGAACAGAAGAGATAAATATCAATTCACTCCCATTTAGGGAATCAGACAGTCAGTCCTATAAAACAAATAATTCTTTTCATCAATTCTTATATACAAGTTTTATATTAATTTTTTCTAAAGAATATTACTATTCTTAGGAGCCATAATTAGTGAGTGCTATTGCTTGGATATGATCTAATATTTTATAGTTTCTAATGATGTTATTTAATGTTTAATACATACAGAGCACTAGACATCAGTAATACTATTATAATTCCTTATTTCAATCAATCCAGTTTATGAGACTCTAGCAAAAACATGTAGTAGGACTTCTCACAAAAGCTTCTCAGGTCAAGAATCCTCACTTCAGTCTTACATACACTGATTATTAGAGCAGAGCAATACCAAGAAAATTTCTGTAAACTGACTTTAGATGTCAGGTATCTCAAATCATGGACTTACTGTGAAAAGCAAAGGATACTAGTTTTATCTTCCTTTGGAGAGTTGTATACAGGGGCTTGTCACATAAATCTTGTAGAGGCAGGTTATGTTGAAGAATATTGTCAAAAGAAAGCATTTTTCTATCTCAGGGATCTGGTACTTCTGAGTGCCTATGAAAAACTGAACAGAGAAAGAGTATTTGATAGCTCAGATTGTGAGAATTCTATCCTTTATACATATCTGAGTGTTCCATCAAAATATAATGGAAATTGTTAGAAGAGTAGCTGTAAGTAAATATATTGCAACTTAAGAATACATGTATAAAGAAAACCTTTAATAAAAGAGACTACTGATCTTTATTATAAACCAATAGTTTAATTATGAGCAACATTCTTAAAATATGTAGCCAAAAATGCTATAGACATCATTCAGAAAAACACTTTTTGTTGTTTGATCAGGTGGATTGAGGTGTAATTAAAATACAGTGAAAACTATGCTTTCATATACAGTAAAATTTAACAATAACATCCCATTGTGTAGCATCAATTCATATTTAGAACATTTTAATCATTGTAAGGAATTCCTTTTTGCTACTTATAAATTACTTTTCTCAGTTTTGACCTCTAAAACTGATCTGTCTTTTGTCATTATTATTTTATAATTTCTAATATGGTGTTAAGTGGACTCCTATAATGTGTAACTTTTAGTGTTTGGCTTCTGACACACAAATTAATTCAGTTGATACTGACTCAAGTTGTTTTGGTTATGAATATTGCAGTCCTTTGATTGCTGAATAGCATTCCTTTGTGTACATATATTTTAGTTGGTTTACCAGTAAAATGACTAGAAGATATTTGTGCTGTCCTAATTTTGGATAACTGTGAATATTGGTTCTCTATAATTTCCTGAACATAGTTTATATTAACATAAATTTACCTTGTTCCAAATTATATTTCTAATAATGGGATTTAAATGGGTCATAGAAGCAAATACTTAAATGTATGATGCTTTGTTTTCCAAAGTAATTATACAATTTGTATTGCTACTAGCAATATATGGGTTTCAGTTATTTTTCATCCTCGACAGCAGTTTATATTATCTGTTATGAGCAAATTTGAAAAAGTCATCAACAGTATATCTACAAATTAAATCCATCAATGTATAAAATGAAAAATAAATCATAATAAAGTGATGTTGACTCTGTAGTAAATTGTTTTAATATGCAAAATTAATATAATTAACCCTAGAAAGAATAAAGAAAAAAATCTATACAATAATCTATGCAACAAAGTACATTCATAAAAGCCAATGTGTATTTGTAACAACTCCACAAAACCTAAAAACTAAAGAGAATTCCTTAAAATAAAAAAAAAATTACTTAAAAAAATTTTAACACACATCTAGAGTCACTAAGTTTCCCAGGTTGGGCATAAATTTATGATCTTCCTGCATTAGTGTCCCAGAGGACTTGGATTACATAATTTTTAATCATGGAAGATTTAATACTTTCCTGTATAAAGAGAAATGAGATAGAAAGATCCATTCCCCCCAATCTACTTCAATCTCATACAAGAAATCATAGCCTATGTAACAAGAGAAGAGCAAAATTAAAACAAATAGGTTGAAAGAAAGAAAATACTGTTTGATCTTAAAAAAGACATTGGTATTCTCAGAAAAACAAAGCAAAACAAATAAAAAACCCAAAGAAATTACAAAACATATAGCAGCTCTCCTAAATAGCTTTATGAATTTTACATATGATACTAAAATCAATTATATGTCTATATTTAAATTGGTTTCAAAATTTTCCTTTCATCTTTTTCTACTTCTTTGAAATACCCATAGTCCAAATATCCATACACATTTCAGCATACTCCACAAGGATAATTCTAACTTAGTAGTTGATACTGACTTTTTTAAGTTCCTGGGATTGTATACAAGGTCACACATCCTCCAGGAAATTGCTTTTCTCTAAGTTATAACCACATCCCTATTTCATTTCTATTGCAGAATTATGGAATAATTGAAATATATGCATTTAAAATTAGGATTATAAACATGAACTATTTAACCTACTTTGCTTTTTCCTTCCATATAAATGTAATTTGATAGCTATACATTGAAATGTTATTGTGAAGATTGACTAGAAGATTGATATTTCTTCATAAGCTGCTACAAGTTTGAAATTAAACAATATTTTACATCTAGGTAAAATCGTAAAGTGATGACACTAAATAAAATTTATAAATTTGTAGATGAGGAAAATTGTGAGAATAAATTGTGAAACTTATTCTTCAGAATAAGTTTGGATATACTTTTAAATTGTTTCAGCCTGAAACTTCAGTGGTTTGAACTATGCAATCAAGGAAATTTCCAGTGTGATGAGGGAGGTTGAGTTCAAATGTTTTCATACCAAGATCTTTGGATATTGTAGAATATAGGAGTATGGCAGTCTTTCTTCTTTTTACATTGATTCTACCCAGAGAGCCCAAAAATGAACTCCTCTCTTTCTGACTTTGCAGTCTAGTAACATCCCCATTCACAAAAGTTCCTAGCTTAAGAGAACATGCTGTGTGTTGTACCCCTAGAAGCAGAAGAGTGCTGCTGTGTGGCTGGGAACAGAAGGACTCCTGTGTTTCCCTGTGTCAGGGACTGAGAGGATACTGTCACTTTCACTATTGTTCAGTCCTTTGCCTAAATGCATACCCTGATGCATAAATGGTGCACAATAAATATCCATTGAATTCATAGGTGACTTAATGAATGGATCAGTAAACCATGTTCCATCTGCATTTCTTACATGGGTTTAACACTCTCTGATTCAATGATTGCTTGAGAGAGAGCACTGACCACTACAAGGTCTCTTACTCAGGGCTCATCTGTTTGACAGCTGGTTCTTTGTAAGAGAAAATCTCCTCCAGTTTTCATCACAAAGGCATTTCTAACACAGTCCTTTACATAGAAGAAACATACAGATTTGTTGATCTGATCTGGAATGGGAAAGCAAAGCTTCTGTGAAAAGCTGACACTGCAATTACTTTACCTACATCATGCGCTCCTCATTGGCCATATGCTCAATGTTCACAAACATATGTTATGTTAGGGTTTTTTTAGTAATTTCGCTCTATACTCCACAGTGGAATTTTGCACAAAGCTCATTTGATCAGAGTCTAACACACTATAATTCTTCTCTTTTGGAATTTTTATTATACCAGTTACAGAGCTAAATATTCTTTGGGGACAGTGATTTATAGAAAAAATAAAATGAGGAGTAGGACATGCAAAGAAGAGCAAGTATAGTAACTGAACTTCTAAAGGATAACTGGTCTTAGGTAATGGAGATTAAATGCATAAAAGATAGTGTCATTTTATCATAGTGCATAAGTAGAAATTGAAATACAGTTTTATTAATTGAAAATAATATACATGAAATAAACATATATCACTGTTACTTGGAAGTATGGTGAATTCATCCTGAAACTGCATCTTCATGAATTTTGAGACAGTTTTAAATGATGTACTTCAAAAAGACCACTTTGACCCATGATATTATAAGTATCTTCTAATCATGTCTGTCAAGCGGATTATGATTCTGAATAACAAAGTGAGAGTGAAGTAAGAGTTACACAGCTCATTGCAGCTTTTTTTTCTGGCTGAAAAAAACTCAGTCCACAAATACCAAATCACAAACACAAAACTATACCATTCGATCTGTCCTTGAATGATGATTATGCACAACCTTGAGGTGTTTTTCTGTATTACAATGTGATTTGGCAGCCAACTTACAAATGAACAAGTTATGAACATGAAAGCCAAGGAAATTGTCACTCAGACAGGGACAAATGCATGTGTATTTTCTTTTTTAAGATGTGTGCACAAAAGTAGTTTAAAAAGTCGGGTGAAGGGTCACCATCATGCTGGGTGTGGTGGTGCACATCTGCAATCCCAGCATTGTATGAGGCTGAGGCAGGAGGATCCTGGGAGTTCGAGGCCACCTTGGACTACACATAGGTTCAAAGTCACCCAGAACTTTGTAGCAAGACCCTGTTCAAACACAAAATAATGCACCCCCAAAAAACTGTCATTCCAGTGACAGCAATTTATTGAACAATTTTATCACTGTGTGAGCAAAAATGGCTTCTAGCTCTCCCAGAGTATTCTTATTCAAAAGTAACTATAGTTATCTATTCTGTTTACAGGACAGCAGCAGATTCTTCTTCAATTCTCAGTATGTCTGTAGTCCCCAAAAAGGGCCATTCAAATAAGAGAACTTATTCTCATTTCCATGAATGGCATGCTCCTCATTCAAGTTCTTTCAAACAGATGTCACTTTCCAATTTCTTTTAAGGTTACTGTAATTTGTTATTGACCAAACCTGTCATGAGTTTAGAGAGAGACTTGCCACGTTTTCAGGAATAACTAGAATTTTCTTTCCTTTAGTTTTTGAATTGGATTTCAATTCTGACAGTAGCAGATGCTGTTCATGGAAACTGCTACCAAAAATTCATTGACTAGGTAAACAACAGTAGTAGTTAAGTGGGCAAATATCAGGGAAACTTTGAATGTCATTTCTTCTAAATTGTTTAATATAAGGATGAAATTCATTTATTTTGACAGCATTCTATTCATAATATAATATCTAGCCAGGCTGTGAGACAGTTACCTTATGTATCTAATTGCCTTATTTCAAAAGTGAACTTTTTAAAATACAGTGTTAGTTGATTTCAGTGTTTGGCAACTGATGTCATATGGAGGAAGAGGACCTCAGCATAGGAGCTCAAATTCTAGGAAAACTTGAGAAGTAGAGAGGAATTTTTTTAATGTTATACCCTTCCTTTTTTATCATTCTGGTGGTAGTTTCTTCCCTGAAACTCTAATAGTATTTTTTAGATCCCATCCCTACTTCTGATTTCTTCATTCTTCCGCCTTTCTATGGAGAGTTGCAGATCAAAAGAACATATTTTAAACAGTCTTTACCAGATCGGCTAACACAAATTACTGTTGCCTACACTAATATCCTACTGCTGTGAAGTAAAATGACTTTGATGTCTGAAAAGTAGCTTGAATAAATTAAAAAGAATAACAAAAATAATATCTCAAAATATTTCACTTATGTTACTGTCTTTGATAATTGAAGTCAATCCTGACAGTAGTTGAAAGATCAAGAAATACTGGCAAGGTAAGATCCATCTCAGCAGCACTTTGCCTTCTTCAGGGTTGGTGCTGGCTCACGGTGACGTAGGAAATGTGACTGTGTGCAGCTCCTCCCGATGCTTGGCCAGTGGCTGCATTTTGTGGCTTGATGTAGCCCTGTGAGAGGACTTTGCACCATGGAACTCAAAGAATTCTAAGTCATGCTCCCCCTCAAGTCGGTTTATGACACACTACCCAATAAATCACTGAGTGCATTCAATAATATGGTACACGTCCACATTCTTGATGGAATATTGTAGTAATAACAAAGAATAAAAGGAATAGCTACTCACCAACGCTATATAGATAAGCACATTTGATACACAAATGAATCTTTACTTGAAAAAATATGCTACAAAGAAAAGGTTTGAAAGCCATTGCTTGTTTTGTATGTGATGGGAAGTTTGAGTGCAGGGACTTTGCACTAAGCCACAACCCTAGCACCATTTTGTTATTGTCATTTTTTTTGAGCCAGTATCTCACTAATTCATTCAGTTGCCTTTTCTGGGCTCAAACTTGATGCCATCCTGCCTAAGCTTTCCTGAGTGGTAATACTGATGAAAAATGATCTCTGAACTGTATTTCCTATAACTAACACTTTTACTACTGTGAATTTTGGAACGTTCTAATATGGTCTCTAGAAGTTGTTAGCATTTAAGCAAACTATATATATATATATATATATATATACATATAGTTATATAGTTATATAGTTTTATAGTTATATAGTTATATATATGGTTTTATTACATTACATTTCTAAAGCCACTTGTCCTTTTTATTTAAATACAAACTACTGTTATTGGAAAGTTCTAGTCTTGCCATCTTTATTACTGTGAAGTGTGTTCAAAACTAAATTGTAGAATGAATTTCAAAAGGACAAAATGAATGAATTTCAAAAGGACAAAAGTAGGGATTTAATGTAAAGTGTTCTGATTGGGTAAATAAGAGGTGGCAGGCACCAAGTGACAGTAGCATGATACAGGGAAGATGTAAGGGACCTCTGGACTCTGGCACAAGTGGTTTAAACATAGATGTCTTCACAAATTAGCTCTGTGATTTCAATTAAGTCATTTATCTCCCTGAGGTTCAGTTTCCACATCTGTAATAGAAACAATACCTACTTCACTAGTTTTTCATATGAAGTAGGAAAAGTGCCTACCATTGTTATATAATGACACAATAGATATTTTAATGTAGCAAAACAATTGTATTAGTGTATATGTATTTGTGTTAGTGTGTATGCAAACACAGTGCATTTGGAGACTGGATGAAAATAACTGAACCCAATGAATGTGAAGCTAAAACAAGCAACACTGCCTGGCTCAGAAACTGAGAACTCGAAGGATTCATGGAATGAGCAAATTCCATCAATTCCTTTGACATATAGTGAACCACAAGTTAATGGAATTAATCCAGGTAAATGCTATAGATTTAGAGCAAATGATTGAAGCATCAGAATGTTATGTAAGCTCTTTACTACCATTGCATATTTAATAAAAAGGAAATAGTCTTTACACCACTGGTTTATATCTCTGACAAATGCGAAAATACAAGTGACCCAATAGTCTCTTATCACTGTTCTAGTCACTGGATCAAATGCCCAACATTCAGAACTTAAAGAAGGAATGAGTTATTTTCACTCACATTTTAAAAAGCTTCATTCTTAGTAACCAGCATGGTGGAAGGGACTGGGAAGAGGAAAACTGCTCACCCCGCAGTGGCCAGGAAAGAAAGCAAAGATGGGAAAGTGGGAGGGAGATGTGCCCTCCTAGGCCATTCCCTCATGGAGGTCTTCTGACCAGGGCTCAACTCCCAACATCACAATTAGCTACAGCTCTCCCGTGAGCCAGTCACATTTCACAACCTCACTAATAAGCATGTGAGGCTTTGTGGGATATTTAGATATAGGTAAAACAAGTAACAATCAGAGTCCTGAGATTCTGGAATACTGAGACACAGTAAGAGATAAAGAACGCCAAATATTTCCCCTACACACCCATCCATGGGTAGGCAACTTCATCAGCTCGATAATTTCTGTGCATAATTGATTTGCAAAGCATTAAGTAGTGAAAGAAGTCTTATAAATGATGACTGAGTTGTTGATCCTAATATATCTCCTATCTCTTTCTTTGCATTATTTTCTGTGGTACAGAAAAGTAAGTGTCTGTCATCACCAGCTTCCAAGGCTACTGGAGCAAGGAAGAGTTCCAAGTGTGTAGGAAGCTAAATAATGTATGTCTGCATTTTCTGCCCCATTATGTTTTTATTTCAGAGCCATAGCATACATTTGTTTTGAAACGTATTACAAATACCATAGTGGAAGACACAGTGCACTCTTTGGCGTTCTGAGATAGGAAATAACTGTGACTAACCACAAAGTTGTGAATAAATGCAGCTGGTTTCCACTTTGTGAAGCATTACCGCCGTCAGTTCAACTGCTTTTGCTATAACTGAGTGACAGAGAGTTGCATGAGATGCTCAGTTACACTGTCTAGCTCATAAGGACTCTGCTGGAAATAGGACTGCAAAGGACTCTTGGAATAGAAGAGCAAAGATTTCAGAACCATAACAGCTGCTTGCCTGACCCTTTGGAATTTCTGAAATCCTTAGAATCTCTGAAATACTTTGTGAAAAGGTCTAGATCATGTTTCATATGGCTGAAAATTAATGATATTTAATCTTATATACAAAAAATGGAAAGCAAATCCAAGCATATAATTTAATCTTTTTTTTTTTTTTTTTGTATCAGGGATCAAACTCATAACCTTATGCTTGCCAGGCAGGCGCTTACATTGCTGAAAAAAATTCCTGGCCCTAATCGTCTTTTCTTAATTCATGCTAAAAGAATTTCTATTTCATGTTCCCTTTAAAGTCCACTAATGATATCATTATTAAAAAGAACTAATTTAAATATGAAATAAAGAACATTATAGTTCCCAACTATTCTCATGTTGTTTGCTTTCTCAAAAAGATCTCACTTCTAACGCTCCTTGAACCAATTTGTATTCAGTTTACTTATTATTTCATAGAACTGCTTAGTTAAATGTGTTATGCTACATGTACACAAATAGAATACATAAATTTTCATACCTTTATTTTATGTGAGTTCATTTAATAGTTTGAAATTTGGTTTATTGGAAGGTTTGATAATCAATTTTAAGAAATAATTCAGTCAGAAAACTAAAGTAACTTCCTTATGTTGAATCGCAGTTCTTTAACTTCAACAGCCAAATATTTTATTGTAATAATAACTAGTAAAATTTTGGAAGGCTGCAGTTGTCTTTGAAACTCATCCTTACCTGGTTTTGAAAGTCATTTGTAGACTCTTCTTCTGTAAATTAGACCCAACTCATTTTGTTCTACTCTTATTTCCTACCTCCCCGTATCTCAGCATAACATATTTAATAGCTTTTCTATCTGCTATTTGAAGTTGGATTTTCTTTATTCATTTTTAAATTACCTTGCCTGTATCTCAAAAGGTGCCCCTCATCCTAGTAGTTCACGATTTAATGAGCAAATTCATGTTCACCATATCTGTACCATTTGTGATTAAATAGATGTCAATCATGTCTTCTTTCACCCTCTGCCAGTGCAGCCTTTTTGTCAGTTTTGAGTCTGTTTAGTCTGTTGTCACACAGCTGGCACTAACCCCTCCTCTACTCACAGGTCACTCCAGTGGGACTTTTCTGAACATTTAAGACTCCATTTTTCATTTTAGTGCTAAAACGTACTGTCCACAAAAATCCTTGCAAAAACAGATTCAGTCAGAGTGTTCACATATTTTAAACAATAATAATAACAGCAATAAATAATAATTTAATAGTAATGAGGAATGACATTTGGCATACAGTAAACAGTCAATAAATGGAAAGAGTTATAATTTTCCATTAGTTTTCATTGATTAGGTCCTACACTGCCTCAACCATTTCATACACAGAATTACATTTGATTGTACAGTATTTCATTTAATCTTTTAACCATTCTCCTGAAACGTGTATTGTTTAAAGAGGTGATACTTTGAGTCATGTAGCTGATAAGTATCATACAGAGTTTAAAACTCAATCTTTCTTATACCTAAAGTACAAATAATACAATGTTCTTTCTTATGTAGCGAACAATAAAAAAATTTGCAAGGCCTGATACATTTTATGTATGAACTATTTAAATGTTCAAGAACTCAGTGCAGATATGTAGACTGGCTGTTGCCAAAGTGTTTTAAATAATGCCAGGTTCAGTGATGTGCGCTTGGTAGAGAAAAATAAATTAATATTCCCTCTCCATATTTTTCCTTCCCATCAATTTCTGTCACAATTCTTTGCAAATGAAAGTAATACTGATGTATAGCAACAATTTTTCTACCCGGTAAAAAAGAATTTTGAAATTAAATATTAAACCTTTAACTGTAAATGGTGCAGAGATTAAACAGTAAGATGAATTGTACAATAAATATTTTAGTTCTATATTATTTAAGGTATTTGTATACTTTTTAGAGAGCAGTTAGTAGGACATATGTATTATTCAGCATTCTTATTGTTAGACGCTCATTATACTCAAAATTTAAAGGAAAGACAGTTTGGGAAGGATCAGTCCATAGTCAACTGAGCTCAAGGCAGGAATACCATGGTGGAAAGGCACGGTGGGGCACAGATGCTTATTTGGAGGCTGGAAAGCAGCAGGAAAACAGAGATAGAGATGAGCAGACAAGGGACCATTACAGAACTCAAGGCAATGCATCCATTACCTATCCCTTTATACTTAAGAGTATGGCAATCTACTAAGCCTTTCTAAAACCAAGTTGACATAATCAGGATCAATAGTCACAGCATCCCAAAGGGCAATTATATAATCGGGAAGAAAAATAATTGCTCTTTTTCAGATTCCTTTGCTTTCTAACATCCTCTCTCTAGCATCATTGCCATTCATTTACATTTGTTCACCAGGTAGTATGCATCAAATTCATTAATTATTTCAGTACAGACATTGTGGTTTTTGTCTTTCCTGACTTAATGAATGGAATGTTAAAGGCTTTAAAAAAACATAATCGTGATTTTTATACTGACACACTATGAGCACATGTCAAAGATGTTGTTTAGCTTAATTAGTTAATGAGCTAATCAAGGAAATGCTACAACTAGTTCAAGGAAAACTCAAAGGATCATACATACATGTATGTAAATTAATAATGCTAAAATAAATTTGTAAATATATGCAAAATAGGTCTATTTACAGAGCAGAAAAATATAGTTGCATTCTATACAACTAAGCTGCATGCCTACAAAGAACCATTTGCATTAAGGGTAATCTTCTACAATTTAAGGAGCTGAGAAATAATTCAAAGATGCTGAAAGGTTCAGATAAAACACAAGTAAGTGCTAGGTAGACTATCCATTAATCGTTTTTTTCTCTTGTTCTTTTTGGTCTATTGCAATATATTAAAATTTCCCTCTATAAAAGTGGTGGTAAAAATTTCTACATGTAAGGTAGATTTTTACAGAATAGAGATATTAAAAATTATCATTAAAGTGACATAAAACAAACAAACCAAAATGAAGGTTACTTCTGCAAATTTTTCATCCATTAGTGTCAAATCATTTTGAAAAGGTAGTAAAATTGAAGAAGAAAATATGACTGAAGGATACAATATAAGAAAGTTACCTTAGGTTCCTTTCTACCAAGAGAACAAAAGAGAATGAGTGTCCCTACCTCTACATGACTGAGGCTAAAGGGAAAGCAACAGGGGAGAAAGGGTCAGAGCTCTGTCCTGTTTTCAGTGAAAGAGTCCTATAACAACTACAATGCATTCTATGTAAGATCTATAAAGTGTTATTACCTCTCAGGAATTTGGGTGAATGAACATCAACGTATTTTAAGTAAGGTAGCTTTGAATGGCCAGTATTTCTGGGGATTTCCCCTTGTGAAAAATCTAGTCCTTTACAGTTATCCTAAAGAAAATTCTGTAATTTACTGTTCCTGCTTTCGTTTTTAGCACTTTTTTCATCCATATGAGTGGGGATTATTAGACTTTCAAAATATAATTTTCATATCTGCTAACATGTTGTGAGAATGCTATGAGTTCTTGAAACATGTTGATATATGGTAAATTTTATATAAACCACCAGTTTCTGTATTTTTGTAGTTTTTAAATGCTGTATTTTCTTAGCATATTTTTGACAATAGCAAAAGGCTTAGAGTTCTGGCCCTAAACACTGATACTGACTGGGTTTATATTTTTCTGTTTCAATTTAAGTCAGCAAAGCCTAAACTATTTCCTTTGTTTTGTTTTCAATATTCTTTGTTTCTACTTGAGTGCACAATCATAAACTACCATCATGCCTTTGTGTTTTATGTATTCTTTAAAAATCCTTTTCCTTTATAGTTACGTGATTTTCCTATTTTCCTAGAAATTCAGTGTAAAGAATAGTTTACTTTTTTATTCAACTTATTTTTAAGTCATGCCTAAAGTAAAATTTATATATATATATATATATATGTATGTAATATATATATATATATATATATATATATATATATATATATATATATATATATAAAATGAATACCAGGTGATGTTATGACAGCTGTATACATTTTGTAATGTTTCAGTCAGAGCAAACTTATTTGACTTCCTAAGCATTTATCATTTCTCGATGGTGAAAGCTTTCAAAGTTCATTGTCTAGCTTTTTGACATAAACAGTGCATTATCATTGTCTTTGCTCACTTACCATGCAGTACCACACAAGAGTATTTGATTCCTGTCTAACTGTAACTTAGTCCTCACTGCTGAGCCTTCCCCCTTCCTTACCTCTCCCTAACACTGCAGCCTCTGATAACCACTGTCCTGTTCTCAGCTCTTGGGACATGAACTTGTTTAGATACTACACACAGTGAGGTCACGAAGAAAGAGTTTTAGCACCTTGTAATTGAACACTGTCTGGTTGGTTGATTGAACAGAGATGGAAGCCTAAGCAGCTTCCTAAGAGAGATGCCTCACCTACTTTCCCACTAGACTCTCATTCTGCAATTATCCTTATATGCTCTTCTTCTTTTTTGGATCCTTTCCTTCTTTGTTTATGAATAGCCTTCCATATTTGGCATTCTTTAAAGCTTAAAATTTCTTGACTTTTTTCCAGAAAAGCATATTTGAGCTTGCTTCTGCTTTGGGGCAGCTGGCATGCCATTAGCTACCTCTGGATAGACCAAGTAAATCTTGGATATTAAGAATTCAATGGTATATTTTGCAGGCTTTTAAATCTCAAATACAAATTACATTATAAATATAGAGTGGAAGGTCTGCACTACAAGTAGAAGATAGTCTACTTTTAATTGTATCAAGTTAGGACATAAAAGTAAAATAAAATCAACCCTAAATTGTGCTACACTCAGATATCACACTATGAAGTACAATTAAAAACATGGAAGTAGACTTTATCTAAATTCACAATTAAAAAGCACAATGGAAATGCTTACTTTGTTAAATAAAAATTCATTTTATATAAAATCTTAGCTAATTGCAAATTTTTCCTAAATTTTAGTGTAATGTGTTGCCCTTGTAACATTAGCACTTGTACTTCAGTAATAATTTTTTGAAGTTTTTACATCAAAGACAACTTTTGGCAAAGGAAAAATGAGAATAATATGTGGAAACATGTAATAAAACTGTGAGTTCTATTAAGTCAAGTACCAAGTAGATACAGCTGAGAAATCCTTCTGAACTCTTTCATGTTAAAATATCTAGCAGTAAAAATAAACGTGGATGAATTATACTCAGGGAGCCTGCAGTTTATTCTGAAGCAACCACTAAATAGCTTAGATCTCTAGGTACCTAGAAGAAAAGTCTTTGTACTCCATGTTGAGAAATACAGGTTATTCTAACATTTTACCTATAATGAGCAGATTTTGAACTCAAAACCTCACGTGTACTAAATAGGTCCTATACCATTGAATTATATCCCACCCATGATTTTCAAAATTTAGCATGCAGCATTAGGAGCTGAATTATCTTGCTTTACCCCAGCTCAGATTTACTGATCCCCTGCTCAAAGATAGATCCTGATATTTTTCAACTTAAATTCTAATGGCAAGAATGAACCAATGACAGTTGGGTGTAAGAAAGCAGTAATTTTTCAAATATTTCATTCTTGTACAATTTGAGAACCTAATGTATACTTATATACAAATTTTGAAAGTATATTATATTTAGTGGAGAAATGTGTACAAGCAAAAATTAACAGTTCTTTCTGTCAGTTTGGGTTGCTGCAGCAAGATTCCATAGGCTGGGTGGTTTAAAAACAATTTACTCACAATGCTATAGACTAAGAAGCATAATATAAGGGCTCAGACAAATTGAGCACACTCTCAGGCCAACCCTTTGCCTCATTTGCAGGCAGCTGTATTCTCATTGTATGGCAGAGAAAGAGCCCACCTCATCTACATGGCAGAGAAAGAGCCCACCTCTAGTGTGTCTCTGCACAGCAAAGCAAGAGTTCCATTCTTGATGGCTCCACATTCGTCATCTAATTGCCTCCCAAAAGCTCACTCCAAAATAATATCTTATTGAGCATCAGGGATTTAATGTATGAGCTTAAAGAGATACATAAATTATCTGCTGATAGAAAAAGTGAATAAAATTAATTTGTTTATAAATCTACTAATGATGTAACCTCCTAACATAACAATGTCTGTATTCCCTTATTGTTTCTGATGTAGCACTAATTGAAGTTCATTAAGTTCATTTTTTAATTTGGCCAGCCTTTCTATATGTTTAAGTAATGAGTATTTTTTTGCAGTATTGGAATCCTCACTGGAGAAACTTATATTGAATATTAATATTGAATAAAATATTTATTAGTAGATTAACAAAACAACTGACATGAGTGGATGTAACAGGAGTAAAGGCCAATTAAGTTCATGCAAAAGTTTTAGTCACACCAGTGTTTTCTTGCACTCTGGGAGGTAAGGAACTTGTATATATTTAACTAGTTGGTAGGCTAATATGTAGTAATAATCAAAATATTCAAGATTTTCAAGAATTAATGGCCAGTTGGGAGGAGTTACTTCTTATTTGTTCCAAAGTCCATAATCTCTTCGATTCAGCCAGTAACTCTTAGGGAATCAGATTATAATTGACAAAAGAAGATAATTAGAGAAAATAAGATGTATTTTGGTTTGAGTGGATAATTTAGTTCATTTTTCTTCTAATAATGTACTTTAGGATAAAAACATAAGACCAGAAGTCCCTTCAAAGGCTCAAGATAGTATTTTAAGATTTCACTGTGCTTATAATTAAGCAACAATGACCTGCATGTCAGCCTTTCTTTAGTTGCTAACAATCAGCTAGAGAAGCTGAGGGCTACTTTTGTATTATAATCTGTGAAGACTGGAAAACATTAAGATAAATAAAGTATCTAGCTTATTAGCAGGCAACTCATTTCCACACTTCAACACATGGCGAAGGGGTTGCAAGTTCAATCTCTCTCACTGACCTCTTCCTTCCGTTGAAAGATGGCCTGGAGAGACGGCGTCTTGCTGCACTTCCTACTGAGCGTCTTCACAGTCTGCTTTCAAGAGAATGGAGGAGCAGGACAGCTGTAAATAATGGCCTAAGACTGAAGCTTTCAAACCACTTTGAAAGAAAGCATGTTCAGACAAAGGCAAAGTACATTTCTGGCATAAAAAATAACACTTCTCTATATTTACGTCTGTGACCATCAGTTATGATGCTTAGTTTGTAGCCAGCAGTCTAGAGGTAATGAAATGGCTCAGGCTATGACCTTCAGTAGGTCAGAGTCAGTTTGTAGTTATCAGTACTCATGAGGAGCATCTCAATTGTCAGATATGGAAATTATTCTCCAGTCTCATCTTAGAATTAGTGTAATGTCCAATTACCTCTGGTGGATCATCAAAGAGGTGGAAATAATATGTATTGTGTACTTGCCTGTCAGATTTTGAAAAATGAGTATTTGAAATCGGAATAAGATGACCCATGATTTTGATCAAAGTGAATAAGGGAAGTACATAACAGAATATACAAATACAAAATACAAAAGGAATACATGTCTTCATATACACAACACTGTGAAAAAAAGAAAAGTAAATACTTATCCAGAAAGCAACACAATGTAACTTGATCTGTGCGGAGTATCAAAACCAACTAAAAGTCACCAACTGAATCATTTTCATATCTAAGGATTAAACTGCATGCTGTCCTTCATGATTTTTATTCTATGCTGTATTTAGTCAGTTAGTTAGCTAGTTATTGAAATCAGGAATTGAACTCTGTGCCTTGTGCTTGCCAGGCAGGTACTGTGCTACTGAGTTATACCCCCAGCTCCCAGATAATTTATTTTTTTAAACCCAGGGCCTTCTACATGCGAGGCCAGAACTCTACCACTGAGCTACATCCCTTCCCTATTCTGTACTTCAAAATATTATGCCAATTCCTTGTTTGTCATTGTTATTCAGTAGAGAGCAAATGCATATGTGTACGATATTTTGCTAATGGTGACTTGGAAGTCACCCCTTAACCAGTGATGGCATTAATTTCAGTGTCCCATCCATTCCTTTAAAGATGATTTTAAGACTCCATTTTCTTTAGCGGTCTCTGCCTCAGTAACTCCCTTTATTTAAAAAATAAAATAAAAAACACTTTAAGACATAAAATAAAAACTTACAGGTATAATAGTTGGCAAAATAAGTGCAAATTGTAGTTCTAATTGAAAGGTCATTGGTAGAAAGTGTCTTTCATATAGCTATGAAAACTAAATCTATTTCAGCTTTTCAGTTCTTAGTGCAAAACTTGAGCATTACTTCATGGAGATCCCAACAGCATTTCTAATGTCAAATTTCCTAAATATCAAAACCCACCTACTCTTGTAGTCTGTCTGGAACCTGAATTCTAGTGTGAAAATTTCTAGCTGCACATCTGCCCTAAATATTCTGTGATCAAATCTCAAATAAAACCCTTGTACATGCCATTTCTTTAAGCCTGTGTCTGGTTTTGCCTGCTAAGAGTAACAGAATCACAGAAGCAAATGTCTGTTGACTCTCTCCCTGTGTAACCTCTCTAAGAAAATAGCCTATCCCAATTGTCACAGAAGGCTTTTAGAGACAATGTCTTAAAGGGTGTCATGACATTATGATGGGACTTTGAATTAGCACAATAGAATAGTACAATAGTGGCTAGTGTAGCAGTGCAGGTATTTCTGAACTGTTCTATTTATAAATGATAAATGGCCAGCTACTCCATTTATATTCCATAGGATGACTAAATTCTAGCCTGTGAAATGCGAATTACCTTGCAACACACAAACAGATAAAATATGGGCAATGGGATAAGATACTATGGGCTTCAAGCATCATCTTCACATACCACAGTCATGTACCCTTATACAATGTGTGGTTTCAGTCTCTCACCTATGCAATATTTCAATCTTTTGTCATCTATACATTGCTGACATTAATAATTTTATCACCTTGGAGGAGAACTAAATGGAATATAATGAAAATAATGTGCATCACTTAGTGATAGGTGCTATAACTCTAATAATTAAATATTATTAATGTAACTAATATATAATAGAAATCTTAAAATTTAATTTCAGTTAAGAACAAAAGTTTTGAAGTAAGTTTTCCTCTATGAATTGCGTAGCTTCAATTTGTTTTATTGAATGGCAGGCAAAGCCAACTGACTAAGCACAATCATGTTAGTGTGGATAGTTTGAGAGAAAGCAAAATGGCAGTCGTCTTTAATAGAAAACAATAATTTAATTTCTACTCATGTTTGGGCCACCAGAAATCAACTAACTAAAATATGCAAGTACAAATAGATGAAAGATGGAAAGTAAATTCTCTATAAAATTTTTGCTAGAAATGCCACCTATTGAAAATTAATGGAAAACAAAATGAGATTCTAAGTTGCATATGAAATAATGAGAGATAAGAAACACAGTATGAGAAAAAAAGAAAAATCACATTCAAGGATAAAACAACCTGCCCAGATAATCTCTACACAATGACACAACAAAACAAATCTACATGACAAGCCACTGAAGACAGAAGTACAAGTAAAGAATATTTAATGATTCTTGAACATGTAGAATGTTTTTAAACATGCCATTGACAGAAATGTGTATAATCTTATTTTGAGATTTAGTCATGCTGAGACGATGTATTTGACATTTATTAGATTATTTACAATCAGCTTCATTAATATACTAGCATAAGGATCTCAAGGAGAACAGAAATTTATATTGCTACCAAATCCTTCCTTCCCGCTGTTCTTGGCTGTTGAGATTTATCTTCTTTTGATTTCATGAAAAGAATAACCAGCCATGCATGTGATTTCTGAAAGTGTGCCAGTTTGTGTCCCACAGATGTTTAACAAATTAGCTCTTTGTGATTGGATGGACACTGCCACGGAGGAGAAAAATGGGGCATGTTTGTATCCAGAGACCAGCATTCCTTCCACTTGTTTAATCTTCTTGCCACTGTGGATTTAACTTAAAATAGAAAAAATTTCAAGAACTATGTTTTTCTCAATTTTTTCCCTCCCACAGGCCGCTGGTTTAATGTCAGACTTCCTGCCTCTTTGTTGATTGAAACACACCAATCTGTATGGACCACACTGACTAACGTTATCCAAACAGAACACTCTCAAAATCTCAACATTTGGCTCTTTATTTTGTGTATAGTGACCTCAGAGGAAGAGTGAGTGAAAGAATAAAATTATAAAATTAAAAGATGGATAGAAAGTATAGCAAACTCTGAGGGAAAGAAAATGAGCACTATAGTTAACATTTCAGGTATGTATAAGGTTTAAGAGAAAATAAAAATGTAAAATCACTTGAGAAAGTTTAAGGGATTTAGATAATTTCACTTGAAACTACCTAATACATTCAGCAATTACAGCCTTTCCCCTTCTTAGAGGAAATATAGTTGTAGACAAAATCTACAGCTTTTTGAATGAAAGTGCTAATGCAACCTCTCTTTTCAAGTACAAATTGATGACGTTTGAATCTTTGCTTATTGCTATAGCTTGTTAAGTTCCCTCTTCTTTTCTTCCTTCACAGTCTAATCAGATTTTACAGGCAAATGTATGGATGCCCCCAATTTGTGGTCTGTGCTCCCCCTGAGCTAAATGCTGGTGATTATTGCTTTGCTTTTCATGAGCCCATGCACATGCCAGGCTTTGTTCTCTTAAAGCTTTTGGTCTCAAAATTCCATCATTACTATAGTTTATAAAATTCGGTCTAGTAGAATTTCTTAGATTAACTTAAATTCAAGATAATGGAAATCATTCTGTTTTCACATTTATGGTAAGATTTGTATAAAGAGATAAATAACTAATCTGTATTCAAAAGTTTGTTTTCTTACTTGTATCCTAAACCACCAAGTCATATTGGAAATGAAAATCAAATATTGTAGATGTAAAAAGCTATACGTCTTCTTGTATAGTAGTTGTTACATGGTTAAGATTGTAAGAAAAAGGAATAATGACTTTTCTATTAATGGACAAAAAAAAAAACCCAGAGAAAGACATTTACGAAGTGTTGGAAGTATTTTCTGCACCATGATGGAGGCGCCTTTAAACACTCGAGCAGGTCTGTGGAAAGCTACTTCCCCATAGCCTATTGTACATTTCTTTTGAAATTTCCTTCTCCATTTTCTGATGGAGCGAAGCATCTCTGTTTTTGAGGACTCTTGAAGAGAAACTGAAAGACTGTCATCATTCTTGCTGGGCAGATGAGTTTTTAAATGAAGTTCTCTAGCAAGTGAGTTCCTACTCTGGTCAGATAATTCACAACTAACCACTCCAGATGATTTTCAGTGATGAGAATATTAGCTATAATGCAATGCTGTCCGTTCCTTGAAAATATATCTGTATCCATTTAAGGCAGTGTCTATTACACAGCAGCTTCCTTTGTGATAAGAAAATTACTGGAGATTTCATATAACCCCAGAAATA
>PVJX010014586.1:0-44518 GCA_004027295.1 Dolichotis patagonum | reverse complement strand
AAGCTGTCTATAGCCAATCGAAGGGTTCTACGTGGAGGCGAGCTATTGGCCATTAGCGCGGGGCAGATTGTGTGTAGCCATATTTGGTGCTGGTTGCAACCTGAGCAAGAACCCGGAAGCAGGATGTAGGCGCCATCTTGGGCACACGATGGGTGGGGGAGCGGTATAGGCGGAGTGCGGGCGCCATCTTGCGCGCATGCCCATTAGGACTGGCTCCCAACATACAGCTCACCCCCAAAGGACCTGGGTCCAATCCCCACTACCAAAAGAAATGTATAGTCCAGCTCTAAAATTCTTTGGTAATTCGCTTAAAGCATTTACCACAAAAGGAAAAACTGAAGTAGCTCTGTTTGCACAGTCCCAGGTAAGGGCTCTGAGACAATGCAAACTGTGTTTTTCTCAGCAAAGGCAAATTATTTATAACCATTTCACTTGCTGATTTTTATTTCATTTCCCCCAATTTTTAATTAAGATGTAACATGTGACATAAAACTCGCCCCTTTAAAGTGTGTATTGCAGTTGTTTGTAGCATATTCATGAGGCTGTACAACTGTCACCATTAGCTAATTCCAGAACATTCTGACCACCCAAAAGAAACTCATACCTATTAGCAGTCATTTCTTGCTATTACTTCCTCCAGTCCTTAGCACCTATCAATCTACTTTCTTTCTCCATGGATTTGCCTATTTTGGGCATTTTATATGAATAGAATCACACAGTATGTGGGTTTTCTTTCACTTAGCGTAACATGTATAAGACATATCCATGTTGTAGCATCTGTCAATAGTTCACTCCTTTTGACGGCTGAATAATATCCCTCTGTATCCATTTGGGCTGTTTTCACTTTATAGCTATCATGAACAACACTGCTATGAACATCCATGTACAGACTTCTGTATAAATGTACATTTTAAATTCTCTTGGTCATATAACTAAAATTGAAATTGCAGGGCATAACTTTATATTTAAATTTATGAGGGACTGCCAAACTCTCCTAAAGCAGCTGCACCATCTTACATTCCCATCCCAATGTAGGGGCATTCCAATTCCTCCACATCCTTGCCAATACTTAGTATAGTTGTCTTCTTTCTTGTAACCATCCTGGTAGGTGTAAAGTGGCTCTGAGTTACATTTCCCTAATGACTAATGACATTGAACATGTTTTTATGTCCTATTAGCCATTGTATATCTTCTTTGAAGAAACAGAAATTCAAATCCTTTGCCAGTTTAAAAATAGGGTTATTTGTCATTTTTTTTGCTGAGTTATGAGAATTTTTTGTACATTCTGGATATTAGACCCTTATCAGATACATGATCATATTGTCTCAAGTGTGGATTGTCTTCAAGCACATTTCTTTTATTTCAATGATCTCCAATTTGCTTACCTTTTGTCTTTGTTTTCTTCTTCTTCCTCTTCATCTTCTCCTTCTCCTCATGCTCTTCCTCAGAGTCTTATGGTTTAAGTCCTTATTTTTGGATTTTTGTGACGTGAAGAAGGGGTACCACTTTGTCCATTTGTATGTGGATATCCAGTTGTTCCAACATCCTTTATTGAAAAGACTGTTGTCTCCATCAAATTAACTGGCACCCTTGCCAAAAATTAACTGCCCATGAATGTATGGATTTATTTCTAGACTCTCTACTGCATTCATCTATGTCTATCCTTATGCCACTGTCATACCATCTTGTTTTAATTTGTTTTTGTTTTTGTTTTTGAGACAGGATCTCACTATGCAGTTCAAGCTGGCCTTGAACTCACTTTGTAGCCCAGGCTGGTCTCAAACTTGCTACAATCCTTTTGCCTCAGCCTTCCCAGTGCTGGGATTACAGGCATGCACCACCACACATGACTGTCACACCATTTTGATTACCATAGCTTTGTGTCTAGTTTTGAAATCAGGAAGTGTGAGGTCTCCATTTTTGTTACTATTGTTATTCAAGATCTTTTTTTTTTTCACTCTGAGTCCCTTACATTTAATGAAAGGATCTTTAAGTATCCCTATCCTGGCATATTTTCAGTAGGCAATAACCCTAGCTGGTACCTGGGAACAACCAACCAGGTAGCTGTAAATTTAAAGCTAGCCCTTTAAAACTGTGCATGGGGCACATTCCTGAAATCCTGGCCACTTGGGAGGCTGAGCTTGATCTTAATTCCAGGACAACCTGTGCAACTTAGTGGGACCCCATCTCAAAAAATACAACTAAAAGCCCGAAAATAAGAAAGTAGGCTCTTGATGCATACAGAAAAGCAGTTATATATGAGGGGTGACAAAGTTTTCATTTTCAGTCATCTTTGATGCAATTTATGTTTTATTAATTTAATATCATTCCATAACAGCCAAATATGATGTGAACTTTTGTGACATTCCAAATGCTTTCAAATAAATATACCTTATCTAAAAGTATTACATAGATGTGTCAGGCAATTAGTAAAAACAAGATTTTTTTTTCTGGATTTTTCAGATGTGTGTGGTATTTGTCAGCCTTTAAACATTTATATTTGATCTTGATTTCTAAGTATAAATAAATGTTTACTTTTGTCCTCAATATTTGTTTACCTTCTCTTCTGAAGAAGTAAGCACCCTGAGGTCCTGGCTCCTGGCCCCCCGCCACCCAGATGTACCCCTGCACGTTGCCAGCCATGTCCACCCACAGGCTGACCCACTCACAGGGGAACCCTGAGAGCAGAAGTCCCCAGGGACAGCCATGAGTCTCTGGCCACTGCTGGGGGTGAAGATCAGTGGCCCCCACCCAGTCCTACTGGGAATGAGCACATAGATGTGCCCCCGGCCACCTTCGCACACCTCTACCCCAGCCTTGTCACCTTCCACCTCCTCACCCATTATCACAGCCTGCAGAGAAAGAGGTGGAGGCCCTGCCTTCCCCCCAGCCAAACTCAAGGAGGTCAATCTTCTGTCTTTGTTTACGCTGATGCTCTGAGGCTGAGGAAGGGCAGGAGTCTATGAGGGGGACAAGGCCTGAGGGTGTACACGGTATTATAGATTAAAAACTGGTGGTCAACTTAACACCAGCAGAATTAAATCACCATGGTGCTGAGCATAGATGTTTCATCTGAGGAAAGTTGCCATCATAAATAGAGATGTGGAGGAGAAGAAAGTCGTTGAGGCATTGTGGGTTCTCCTACGTGTTGCTGTTTGAGCCGTTGGTTCTCCTGGAGAAGCTCTGGTCCTCACATCGAGCATTGCTTCCTGGCTCCAGAGGGGAAGACGTGTGCTGCTTGGTCTCCAGGATGAATTTGTCACGCTGGCTTCCTGGAATATACTCAACTGTGCTTATTGTCGGAGGAGCTCAGGGTGTCCGCGTCGCTGAGGATGGCTGTGGTGCTTTTCAGGACAGCCCTGGTCTTTGTTTTGAGCTTGACTTTTCCATTCTGGCGTAGAATCCTCACCCTATCAGCACAGCTCTCTCACCCCACTGGCATAGACTTTCTGGCTTCCGCCACTGACCTTTGGGCCTTCCCAGCACAGATCCATAAAAGAGACTGGCGTGAGTCCTTCTTATGGGCTCTAGACCTCCAGTTGGACTTGTGGGAGGCATTGTCATGAGCTCTAGGTCTTCATCTGGACTCAAGTGGGACATTGCTGTGGATTCAGGCCTTTGGTTGAATATTCTATGTCTTTAGTGTTGTGGATAGCTTTCCTGCAGTTTCTTGTGTTAACTCTGGGTGACCATCATAAAATAATATTATAAAATATATCATAATATCATAAAATAATATTATAAATTCCATGTCCTGATTTTAATTGTTCTCCTCACAACCCCTGACTACAACACAGGGATAGGAGGCTGGTCAGCCATAGGGAAGGGAGAAACTGGAAAGGGAAGGAGAGGATGTGAAGGACTACCTCATTTAATCCTCACCAAGAAGCAATTCATGTATGCAAATGAAGAATCAGAAGCCTAGAGAGGTGAAGTGACCCACTTACACAGCTGGCAAGCAGCAAAAATGGGGTTTGTTGCTCAGTCTGTCTAGATCAGTGATTTTTTCAACTGGGGGAAATTGTAGAGCCCAGGGAATATTTGGCAGAGTCTGTAGATTTTGGGGGGGATAATTGCAACTGGGAAAGAAGCTTCTGATGACATCTGGTGGACAGAGGTCTGATAAACCCCCTAGCATGCTCCTAGAATGTCCAGCACAGCACCCCCAGCAAAGAATTATCTGGTCCAAATGTCAACGGTGCAAGATGCTGAGCAATCCCGCTCTAGACATCTGCCTGCATCCCAAGAGCATTCTTCACTCCAGCTCCTTCTGAGGCTTCCCATGGCCTATGAGATCTGGCAGCCCCTACCCTGGAGCCTGTAAGGAGGAACCCCACTCTAGCCAAGTCCAGGTTAATACCAGGGTCATGGCTCAAGCTACAGATCCTGTGGCCAAATTCAGGAATTTCCCATAGTGACACCCCTACATTTGCTCTCCCATGCCCACCGGGGGGAGGAGGTGGTCTGATCTGAGGAAGGACACCTGCCAGCCCCACTGCCTACCACTCCAGCTGGGCTGCCCTCCAGTGCTACTCTGCCAGGGCCCGATTTAGTTTCCAGGCATGGCCACAAGATGGCAGCCCAGCCCACCAGCAGTGCTGAGGCTCCAGGCCTGGCAAGCAGCCTGATGGTGTGCCAACCTGGACCAAGGCCTGGGGGCTGGATTTGGGCCACTTCCAGAGCCCAGCGGGACCAGACCTGAGGCCTGCAAGTACCAGGTGTGAGAACATAGGCCCAGCTTGGCTTCACATCCTCCTCCCCTGTTTTCCCTGCCTGGCCTAGCTTACCCTCGAGCCATTCTCACGTGGAATTTCCCAAACCCAGTTCTCCCTTCCTCTCAGCCTGAGCAAGAGATCCAGACCTGAGGGGTTAAATGTATAGGGGCGATTATTACTTCTATTCGATGATAAAGAAACTAAGTCCAGAGAAGTTGAGTAATTTATCCGCGGGGGAACAGGGATTTGAACACAGGATCTGTTTCTAGCCTTTGACCTTAACCACTGAACAGCATTGCCCCTGCCTGCCACCACCAGCCACAAGCCACCAAAGCTCCTCTGGCCCAGGGCCAAAAGCCTTCCTCTGCAAAGGAAAAGGCACACAGCTACACAGGACGCTGGGGCTGCTGGAAAGTGGAGGGGGGGCAAGGTTTTCAGATGGGCTGAGGGTCTGCGGTCGGTGCTTGTAGGAAGAAGCTAGGGTTCGGCCAGTAATTCCTCCCCCAACCCTCCTATCACTAATGGAACACCCGCCCCCATCACCTTCTGTGTTGGCCTCTTGGTTTTTTCTGGGCTTTCCGCAAATGCCAGCCTTCTCACAGTGTGAAGGGGAAGTGACAGAAGGGACTTTTATGTCCTGCTTAGGATATGGAAGGGAGGGGCATCCCTTGGGGCCTGGGCTGGGGGATGTCATCAGGGATCTAAGTGAGAATCCTAAAGTGGAACACTGGGGGGGGGTACCTTGGGGACAGTTTCCTCTCCATCGGGGAAGGCTTCTCTACCTGTCTTCTCTGCTCTCCTCTAAGGGACTCATGGCTACCCTTCCCCATTCCCTATCTCTCCAACCGGGGGTAACTCTCTTCTAACACATCCTCCGGGGCCAGGCCCAGTCAAAGTTCCCAATTACCCAACCTGCCCCCTAGTAGAAGCCCTTAATCTCTTTATGACTCTCCGCCCACCCTTGCAAGATCCCACTAGGAGACAGCTGCCCAAGAGGGGCTCTGTGCTGACCTCTGTGAGAACCTCAGTTCAGCTTCTGTTAGGGAAGCCTGATTTCCATAGCCTACAGCCCTGGGATTCTAGAGTCCCAGCTCTGCTCCAAGCCCTTTTAAAATCATCTGGACCTTGGAAGGGGTGACGCAAACCAGAAGCCTGGAATGGGGTAACAGTCCTTCTTACAGAAATGAGACGAGTTCTAACAGGAAAGGGAGGCGGCATCCTGGGACCCTGTGGCTGCCACTGCAGAAGGTTTCCTGGAGAAGAATCAGGCAACTGGCTAGAAGGAAGGGAAGGTCCCAGAAGGCTTCTCTCTTGGCTATCTCGATTGCTCCCAGCTGGGGTGGCAATACCCATCTCTCTCTGTCCATCTCTTTCTATTGCTTCTGGGGGTCTCTGTTTCTCTGTTTATCATCTCTTGGGGGCTAGGATGGAGCTTTCTGAGAGTCTGGGTCCCGGGGATCTAAATGTGAGCCAGGCTGAGCTGCACCAGGGCTGTGCCACCTCACACATAGTTCATAGTAGGACCCTCACCAGTCAGGGTTCCAAGGACACTAAAATGCATTCATCTCTGCCTTACTCTAAGATTGAAGAGGAAATAGCTTTAATTTAGAGGACTAATTCAGATCAATCACTGGCAAGAGAAGGTACCACTTTGACTCTAGACTCCAGTCCTCTCTTTCTCTCTGCCTATATTTGCTTCTGTTTCGGACTTAACTGTGTCCCCCCCCCCCACCTTGGCCTTCTTGCATCTCTTAATCCTGGCCCTGTCCTTGGCCCACCACGCACTGGTTCTGACATAGCTGGATTGGGATTCCCCTGGCCAAGTGAAGAGAGATGTCTATGGCACAGCTTTACCCCAGGCCTCTGGCAGTGTTTGTGGGTCAGCGTAGATCTAGGGACAGCTGTCTGCACAGTTAGCAAGTGCCAACAGGTAAATAAGAGCCTCATATTTTCTTAATTAAATCGCCCTTTGACTAGGCATCCTGTGTTCGATTGGGCTGGGATCAATAAGACTCTTTTCCAGCCCAGCTGCCCCTGGAGCCAGGGCTGAACTCCCCAGTCCTGCCCAACTCCACCTGCCCACTTCCCCTAAAGACTGGCAGCCTGTTCGTGGCCAGAACTGGGTCTCATTCGTCCTTTGTGCCCTCATGCCTGGGACAGAGCTTGGAACAAGCAAGGAATAAAACAGTGATTGTTCAACTAAGTAAACTGAGGCACTGGCTGAAAGCACAGGCCAAGAAGGCTTTGAGGTGGGAACTAGGACTCCCACCCCCAGTCTAGCTTTGAAGCTGTAGGAGGCACAGCAAACAACTGCCCCCACCCAGCCCTTAGATATCTGAGCTGAGAGGGATCCTCTAGGTCAGCACTTCAGGAATCCCCACTTAGGGACCCAAGGTTAAGGTAGGAGAGTCGGTGAGCGGATCCCTAGTCAAGAGTCCTGCTGCACTCATCGGAGACCAGGTCAGTGTGGAGTCACCAAGGAGGCGGGGGCTAAAGGAGTTAATAGGGACCAGGATTTGTTGTTAATGGAGCTAGGACAGGCGTCAGGGGTGTTATTTTTGGAGCCCATGCAAGAGGGTACCTCTGGAAGGACCATGGGGACTCCAGGTTCCGAGGCCGGGTCAGCATGACGGGGTTCCTTGGAGCGGTCAGTACTAGCCCAGGTCAAGGCGACGGGAATATTCCGTCTCCTCAGGGGATCAGCCAGTCCCCAGTTTGGAAGTAGAGGGGCGTGTGCGACGCCCTTCTCACCTCCGCGTGACCCGAAGGCGCGGGCCCAGACGTCTCTCGGAGCCCCCGCCCGCCGAGCGGCGCTCCCGGTGGGCGGAGCATCGGCGGGTCCCCTGGGAGCCGCAGGAGCAGGCGAGGCGGGCGCCCCCAGCGCCGGGGTGGAGGGAGGCCGGGTTCGGCGCCGGGCAGCTAGGGGGGCGCGGAAGCAGGGTTTTTTAGGACCCAGCGCGGCGCCTCCCTCCGGGGGCGAGTGCGGCTGCGCGCGCCGTGTGCCCGTGTCCGGAGAGCGGCGGGCTGGACGCGGACCGCGCGGGCGAGGAGCGAGCAGCGGCGACAGCAGCCCCGGCCGCAGCGGCGTTGCGGAGCAGCCGCCCCGCGCCTCGCCTCGCCGGCCTCCGCCGCGCTGCGCCGCGCCCGGACCCGCCACCCCCGCCTCCCGGGCCCGACCACCGCAGCCCTCAGAGCCTCGGCCGGGAGCGTCGCCCGGCTCCCGGGAGCAGGAGCGGAGCGCTGGGTGGAGAGGCTCCGGAGCCAGTGCCCGCCGGTCCGCAGACCGAGCCCGCGGGGAGAGCCCGCGCCCGGCCCAGCGCCGCTCCGCAGCCGCCGGGAGCTGTCCCTTCAGCACCGCCGCGGAAGCCGAGTCCGGGCGCAACAGCAGAGCCCGAAGCAGCCGGTGCGCACCGCGCCGCGCTCCGCGGCAGTCCCGCGGGGCAGCACCCGACCCCTGCCCAGGGGACCCGCCATCTCCTGCGGGAGGCGGGGAGAAGCAGCGAGGCGGCCGGGCGGCCGGGCTCGCCGCCGCCGCCGAGGGGAGCAGGCAGCCAGGCCAGGAGAGAGGAAGGGGCCGGAGCCCGCCCTGCACCCCGCTGCAGCCCGGCCACGCAGGGAGGAAGCAGCCGGCGTCCATCTCCCCCGCGCGGAGAGCCCCTCTCCTCCCCTCCGCCTGCCGGGCCTCGTCCAGCGGTCCGGCCCCGGAGCAGCCGACCTTCCCCCCAAGAGCTTTGTGTCGTTCTCTCCATTTTCCCGCGGAGACGGTAATGGGAGCCCGGTCCCCCCCCCCCCTTTCCCCTCCTCCCCGGGCTCGCCGCTGAGCGCCCCCCTCTCCCTTCTCGCTCCACTCCCTCTCTCCCTTCCTCTCCCCTCCCTCCCTCTCCTCCTCTGCCTCCTCCGCAGCCAGACCGGCTCCCTCCCACATCTGGCGCCTAGAGACCCTTGGGAGCCCGCGCGCGCACACGCTCCCCTGGACCGGCACGCGACCGACTGCGCCCGCGCCGGCTGGGCGCTCGCGGAAGTGGCCAGCGCCGCGGTCCTCGGTGCCCCTCGACGGCTGGGGGGAGGGGGGAGGAGGCCGCGCGCCCCCTCCCCAGCGCCGACTCCCCCTGGCGGCCGCTCCCATGGGTGTCGCTGGGCCGCGCCATGCCTAAGAGGGCGCCGCGATGGGCCAAGGGGACGAGAGCGAGCGCATCGTGATCAACGTGGGCGGCACGCGCCACCAGACGTACCGCTCGACGCTGCGCACGCTGCCCGGCACGCGGCTCGCCTGGCTGGCGGAGCCCGACGCCCACAGCCACTTCGATTATGACCCGCGCGCCGACGAGTTTTTCTTCGACCGCCACCCGGGCGTCTTCGCGCACATCCTGAACTATTACCGCACCGGCAAGCTGCACTGCCCGGCCGACGTGTGCGGGCCACTCTACGAGGAGGAGCTGGCCTTCTGGGGCATCGACGAGACGGACGTGGAGCCCTGCTGCTGGATGACGTACCGCCAGCACCGCGACGCCGAGGAGGCGCTGGACAGCTTCGGGGGCGCCCCCCTGGACAACAGCGCCGACGACGCGGACGCCGACGGCCCCGGCGACTCTGGCGACGGCGAGGACGAGCTGGAGATGACCAAGCGCCTGGCGCTCAGCGACTCCCCGGACGGCCGGCCCGGCGGCTTCTGGCGCCGCTGGCAGCCGCGCATCTGGGCGCTCTTCGAGGACCCCTACTCGTCCCGCTATGCGCGGGTAAGTGACAGGCGACGCTCTCTGCAGATGGGTCGGCCAAGGTAGCCTTCCTCCAGCGCGCAGGGCTGGGCTGGGAAAGTGGCGCTAGGGAGTTCAGAGCCGAAGGAGGAGTGTGTGTGTGTGTGTGTGTGTGTGTGTGTGTCTGTGGGCGACTTTGCCAGGTGACTGGCTCTGTGTGTGTACAGGACTCGGCGGCTGTATTGCTGTATTTAATATGTACGCGTGAGTATGAATGGGTGTGTTTGTGTGCGCAGTGTGTGTGCATATTTATATAAGTGTGGCGGTGCATATCTGGGTGGGCTTGAGTGAGCACGTGTGTATGCTTGAGTGTGCATGAGCGCCTGTTCGTGCACATTGTGTCTTTGCAGATGTACACTGTGAAGGTGTGAACTGCCCTCTGGCATGGGAGAGAAGTGGGGAGATTTTCCTCCTTCCCAGGTAAGGGGGCATCCGGAGCCAGCGATGGCCCAGGAAGAGAGCCTCAGGCCTGCCTGGCAGCTGGAAACAGGCCAGCCCCTCTCCAGGGACCACCTCAGTTCCGGGAACCTTCGCGAATGATGAATAGCTTGGAAGTCGGTGTAGGGCTGGGCTTCTGGGCAGGGGCATGGTGATGCCCCCAAGACCTGCTCCTGCCTCCCTTCCTGGAAAGAGCGAGAGAAGGGGTGTAGGGGCATGGGTTTCTGCCTGTGTTTCCTCTGGCTCTGGTTGTGGCAGGAACAGAGAGGGGGGCCTTGAGGGAGGTCCCCAAAGGACAAGGTGTGTGAGGTGGGCGTGTCTTCAGGCACCACTCCCCTTTGGTGACAGCAGAGGGTTGCCAGGGAGAAGGATGCTCTGCTGCTGACCTTGGGCCTTCAGATGGCCTCTCTGGATCAGTGTCCTCATCTCTGAAGTGAGGAGGGGATCTGGTGGACTCTCAGGTACTCTTTGCTTCTAGACAGTCAGTCACTGAGTCCAAGCGAGGTGACAACCAGCTATCCTGGAAGAGATGTCCTGGCCTTCTGGGACTCTGTCCTCAGAGGCTTGCTGAGGGCCAACACGTGAGGGGGAGGGGCAAAGTTTACAGCCAGACCCCTCCCCATCCCTGAGGTACCCCTTACCTGTTCCCAGGCAAAACACTGCCTCTGACCTGCTTTTACCGCTTCACATGCTCACCCTGCTGGCCTCAGGAGCCTCAGCCCGAGCCAGGGGGTGGAGCTGCCCGAGCCAGGGGGTGGAGCTGCGGAGGATCAGTGGACTGATGGCACAGGTGGGGGTGCTTGAGGCACTCAAGGGCAGAGGAGGGCCTTACAGTTGGACCTGGAAGATTTGTTCCTAAGATTTTAAAAAAAGAAAGTAGGATGTATGAGGGAGAGGGTAGATCAGAATCTTCTATCTTGACATCTAGAACAGGTGTGTGTGTGTCTGTGGGGTGAGAAGAGAGAGAGCACACCTGGCCTTTCATCCTGCCACTGGAGATCTTGCCCAAGGTCACTATGGAGTTGGAAGCCAAGTAGGACTTGAACCCCGGTCTCCT
This sequence comes from Dolichotis patagonum, assembly GCA_004027295.1. Lineage (NCBI taxonomy): Eukaryota > Metazoa > Chordata > Mammalia > Rodentia > Caviidae > Dolichotis > Dolichotis patagonum. The sequence goes on along the minus strand of PVJX010014586.1, from coordinate 33,554 downwards.
GGGACCCTATCCTTCCAGGAGTTGGCCACCAGCGCTCTGCTAGTCCCCTGGGGTCAGGAACCCTCCGAGGTCTACCTTTCTATGCATTCCCTGACAGAAGCCACTACGGCCAGCCGGAGGGTTATGTAACTGGAGGCTGAGCGGTGGGGAGGGGCGGGAGCAGGGGCACTGGGGGGCTGAAGCTGGTGCGGTGCGGGGTCAGGCCCGGCAGGCCTGTGCCAGAGCTGCCCGTTCAGCCTGCCCTTGACCTTGGGCAGCATTTCCTTTCTCGTGGCCCCTGGAAGCAAGGGGTAGGCCCTACTTCATGAGAGGCTCAGCCCCCCAGCCCCTCCAGAGGCTGGGCCCCTCCACTCCTTTCCTTATGCTCAGCTTTAGGGCTCTGGTCAGGTCCCTGAGTCTCAGGGCAGGCAGAGGTGAGTGGTCCACGTCCCAGCCCCTCACCGGTCCATCTCCTCCCAGGGGACAGCCAGAGTGTGGGGTGGCCTTCATGCGGTGAAGCCATGCACCTAGCATGGCTTGAGGTCTTGTTGGTATAGAAAATCGCACTGAAAAGTCTTTTCAAATCTCTCAAGTGGAGGCTCAGTGAGTCCAGACTCAGGAGACAGTGGGGGGGGGGCGTCCTGGGATGCAGGCTGGGGTAAGTGTCCCTCTCAGCATGTCTGTGCCGCTCTCTTTCCCCCTCCCCTCACTCACAGAAAGCCTGTGGTCTCTCTGACTCTACTCTCTTGGGTATCACAGGAGGACACTGAGGCTGGCAGAGGGAGGGAGCTGCCCAAGGGCACGCAGGGCCTGAGGGCAGCGCTGGGGTTAGAACCCGGCTCCCACTGCTGTCCGCCTAGCTGCATTGCAGCTGCTTCCTGCAGCTCTGCGCAGAGACCAACGGCTGCCCGCCCTCCTCCCCTCCATCTTTGCTCTGCCGCTGCTGCTTCTGTCACCTTTGTTCAAAGCCCCCCCCACCAGGGGGGAGCCTCCTCAGATTGGTGGGCTGGGATTTCCATTTTCATTTGAGATTCTTGAGTGGAATCTCTGTGTGACATTGTATGCATATGTGAAAGAAAAGCTGTATGTTTGTGAGAAAGAATCTATAAGAGATTCTGTGTGGGTATGAGAGACTCTTCCTATGTGTGAAAATGAAAGTATGTGAGTGAAACTGGGTGCAGGCACACACACGCATGCACACACGTATGTGTGTGTGAAGGAGGTCATGTGGGAGAGTATGTGTATGCAAGAGAAAGACTGCATGTGCAAGAGATGCCATGTGAGACTCAGCGTGCGTCTGTGAGTGTATCACTGCATGTGGCAAGTGTGAAAGTGTTTATATGAAGCTCTGCCTATGCCTTTGTGTGTAAGGCAGTGTGCACGGGACCATCTGTGCTTGCGTGGAGCATCCTTGTGTGACAGACTGTGTGTGTGTGTGTGTGTGTGTGTGTGTGTGTGTGTGTGTAGCCTGTGTGGTATAGACTCTGAGGTCCTGTGTGTGACAGTATGTGTCACATGAGAGAGACCCTTGGTGTGTGTATCAATACTGTTTCAAGTGCTTGTGTGACAGAGACCCTGTGTGGCCGGGTGTACCTGGAGGAGAATGACATTCTTCTTTCTGTGTCCTCTGTCTCCAAGGACTCCTGAGTTGCCCCCTGAGGGCAGCGTCCGGCTTCAGTAGACACTGTCCTAGGCCTGGCCTGTTGTTGGTGAGGTTACCTCTCCCTGAGGAGCTGCCAAACCCCAGGACATGGCGTTGGCTTGGAAGATGGGGGCCAATTGGCTGAGACAGAAAGTCTCACCTGAGGGGTGACAGTGCTAACTGGTGGGGGGGTCCCTGGCCCTTTCTTCTGTGCTCCCCTAGACACCAGCCTGAGGTGAGACGGGCTGAAGTGACCTGGGATGAGATGAACCTCACTTGTATTCCAGGGTGGGCGTGGTACCCTAGACATATGAGATAAGGGCCATGGTGATAGTCAGGGGTATGGGATGAAGGGACTGCTTGGGGTCCCAGAATAGGAGCTGTCCCAGAAGAGGTCGGGTTGAACCAGCCACAGAGGGGCCAACAGGAGTCAGCCAGGCAGAGGGCAGGGACAGGCAGTCCAGGCAGAGTCACAGAGGTGTCAGAGTTCATGTCTAAGGCCCTTGGCCTGTTCTGTAATTTGCATGTTGTCACCAGTAACACTGTGCGGTCTCATATCAGAGCCAATGACAGTCCCAAGGCTAGACGTTGTCCCCAGTATGTATGTGGGTCTGTGTACCTGGGAGTGGTGACTTTTGTTTGCCATGGTCATTTGATTTCCCAAGCCACAAAGAAGTATCAGTGGTCTCCAAGTTGGGGAAGCCCCACCTCCACCCACTCCCCTGCCTCTGGTCTTGCATCTGTCTCTGCTTTGTCCCTTCCTCCTTGGGACCTGACACAGTGCTGATGCCCCACCCCCATCCCTGGGAAGGAAATTCACCTTGTGGCCACAGTGCAAAGCCCAGCCGGGACGCCACCTGCCACAAGGCTCTTGGCATCCTGATGTGACATGCAGTGGGATGGGGACAGGGCTGTTGTCAGGGGCTTCCTGGGCAGCTGGTCCGTCAGTTCAGGGTTCCCGGGCCAGCACCCACTTTGAGTCATGCTAACGTGTGAAGGAGACCCCTGGGCAATGGAGAAGGGACTCCATTCTCTTCCCTTCATTTGTGTCTCCCCATGCTGCCTCACACCTCTGTGGTTCCTCAGGCCCCCAGCCTTCAGTGGCCTAACTGCTCTCCCTCCTCCAGCCGCTGGCCCCTCTGCACCATTTTCCACTTGGTAATCACAGGGGTATTTTCTACTCACAAATCTGTCAGGTCCCCACCTTGCCTGTGGGGACCATTCAGGGCTCCCCTGGCCCATGCTGTGGCCTCTAAGGCTCTGCCTGTTTCCCCAGTCCCCTCGGCCTGGCTCTGCTCAGTGCCCTCAAGTTCAAAGTACCAGGCTGGTTTCCATGTCCTAAAGGTAAAAGGTCCCTCTGCCTCAGGGCCTTTGAATATGCCATCCCCATGGGACACTTTTTCCAGCTCCTCACCCTTCTTTGTCCTTCCTCAGTAGTGCTCTTTCTGGAGCCTGCATGCTGAATGAGGGGTCAGAACCCAGGTCCTTCCCTTCAGAGCAGCTATCTGGATGGTGACAAAATGTCCGTGAGTGGCCTCACTTGATTTGGGTTGGTGTCCCCCTCCAGACTCTGGGCTTCTTGCATACTTGATATAAAGGTTCTTGTTACAATTGGTGAGGGAGGGGAAGACCAGAGACAAAGTGCTTTGCTGGGTCACATGTGAGCGAGTAAGTTAGCTGCTTCAAGAAACCTGTATGCCAACCCCAGGCTTAGTGGGTGCTTCGGGGTGTGCCTGGGAGGGTTTTGTAGTCTGATGCCTCAGGGCAGGCATCTGCTCAGGAAGTCTGGCATCTGTTAGGAGCTTCAGAGGGGACTGGCTCAAGTCTCCGGGGGAGGGAGGGATGTGGGTTGTCTCAGAGATGGGGACCTCAGGCTTCCCACAACAGCTGAATATAGTGCCTTGGGCTATTCTGAGCGGTCTCATGACCAACGGCTTCACTCTGAACCAAAAGGTCAGGGCCTTGAGCTATGCCCTCCTGCTAGTTCCTGGGCCAGCCTGGCCACCACCCCAGTCTTAGCTCCCATCCCAGGAGGAGGCTCAGAAGGAAAGAAGGACTTGAGGACCCAAGGACACTTGGCTGCCCAGCCTTTGTTCAGGGGACCTACTTGCATGGGAAGGACCGCCTTCGACATGCCTGGGCTGTCGTGGTGCAGGGTGCTCCAGGCCACCTCTAGTCACTGCTGCTGAAAGGAGAGTACTCAGTGCCAGGTGTGAAAGCACAACAGGCAGACTTTATCCGGGCCATCCAATGAGTACCGGGACCTTGCAAAGGGGGTCTTGCAGTTGGGGAAAAAGATTGTGTTCAACTCCGAGTACAGCACAGGCAAGTGAGAATCCATAGCCAAGGACTGGGGTGGGGTCAGTCCATGGAAAATGGTCATCAGGAAAGAGTAGGGACAAGGGGATCCTGGCTGAAGCAAGCTGCCAGGGTTCTTGCTGAAGCCACACCAGGGTGGTCAGACATCCTGGATGGAGAAGGAACCTGGTCAGATATGGAAGATGATCTGATATCAGAGACGGGCGTTCTGGCTAATCTGACTTAACAAGGCTCTTTCTCTAAAACTTCATTTTATAGGAAGTGTACAGGTGGGCTTAGAGGCAAGTTCAGAAGCCTAACTATAATTTGGCCAAGCAAAGAATCTTTATCACTTCCCTTATCTAGTGTAGGCCTAGAGAAACAAAGATGTTTTCTCAAGACCACACAGGGAATCAGAGAAAGTTAAACACACAATTCATGCCTCGTAGGCCAAGGCTTGGCCACCTGTATTTCTTTTGGCTCTCAGTTTTTTACAAAACCCCAAACTGCACCTGGGCATGCTGTTCCCCGCTTACTACCATGATTTTCCTCATGAGGAGAACAATAAGCAGTTACCTGGCCTCCCAAGCCCAGCTTGGCTGGTGAGACCTCCGTCAAGCTAGGCCAGGCACACATCCTTAGCACCACAAGCAGGGTTTTTCATAACACCCTTCCTTTCTTCGATCATAAAACTGAGGGCTACTATTCACTGAAACCCTTGCCATGTGTCAGACACTATCTCGGGGGCTCCATTTACCTATGCTCACCAGATGCCAGCGGGACTGCCTTATGGTTATCACATCAATGTCCCAGCAAGGCTGCTGTGGCTCAGAGGGCTGAAGTAACTCGTCCAGGGTCCCTCAGAACCTGAAGTGGTACAGCCCGCACTCACACGCTGGTCTCCCTGGCCCTGAAGCTGTGTGCAGCCTCCACACCCAGTTGCTTCCTGTCCAGTGCCAGAGGAGGTGGGGTCTGCAGCCTGCCAGGCTCCAAGCTTGGATTTCCATCCGGCTCCCTCTCTCACACATGCACTCCCAGCAACCTGTGCAAGGACGCTGCTGAGCAAGTTCCTGCCCTGGCTGAGGGCAGGTAAGGGCCGTGTCTGGCCAGGTGAAGGGAGTGCTGCCTCCCAACCCATCTGTACAGGTCCAGGCTGGCAGGAAATGACACAGAGATTGGAGACCATGTGAGGCAACGCATGGAAGGAATGCTGGCCGCTCCTCAGCTCGGCATTCTAGGCCTTCTGCTCTGGCCCCTGGGCATCTCTCCCGATGTTGCCTCTGCCAGGCTCCTCCTTGGCATCCTCGATTTCAGCTGTCATTTTGACCTCTAGGTTCTTGCTCATCTATTTCCAGTGTCCTTTCTGCGTTTTGTGACTGTGCCATCCATCCCTCTAGGCCTTACCACTTACACTTTCTGCGCCTGCCCTTGCTTTAGGGCTGAGCTCTCTGGGCCAGGTTCCAAGTCACCCAGTTTGCATGATTCGAGCTGGAAGTCCAGGCATCAGCTCTGGAGGGCTGAGGCTGGGTCAGGCAGGCCCTGAGCATCAGGGACTGGCATGAGTGTGTGGAGCGGTGAGGCCACAAACAAAACCCCTGTTGTGATGATCAGGCAATAGGCCAGCTGGACTTCCTTGGGTCAAACCCATGCCCTGGAGGCAGCAGCATCCCCACCTGTAGCGGACAGGGGACAATGTAAACAACTGCTAACCCTCTCCCAGCTGGGACATTGGAGTCCAAGCACTCTGGGCTTCAGCTTCCCAGAAGAGCTGGGAGGACCAATGCATCGACTCCTTCCACACCCAGCAAGCTGCTCCCCAGGACACACAGAGCTCTCCGGTAAGGGTCCTGGCACCAGTGGGTAGGAGCCCAGTGGAGAGGTCAGTGGATAGAAAATTACCACTAGAAACCAGCAGGTTGACCAAAGCAACTGCCAGGTTGTTGCTGAACCCTGGCAGGGGTAAGCAGATGTCAGCTGGGGATGGTGGAGGAACCTCATCAGATCTGGAAGGTGATCCAAGAGCAGAGATGGAGGTTCTTGCTAGGATGGCCTAACCAGGTTCTCTCACTAATGCTGCATTTCACAGGAAGTGCACAGATGGGCCTTGGGCAGTGGTGGCAAAGCTTTTGGAGCTTTCAGTGATGACATACAGCCTGCTGTAGCACATGTGCCATAAGCTCACCACCCCAGGCCTAGAGGAAAATTCAGAAGCTTGAAGAGCTTTTCCTCCATTCATTCAGCCTTTCTCAACCTGTGTGTATTCATTCATTCATTCATTCATTCATCAAGGCACAGTAATCACACTCCTGCCTGACAGTCTTACCAGCCCTGGGGCAGGCACAGACCCCAGGTACCTCCTCTTCAGGGTGTGCTTGCTTTGGCTCAGTACAGCAGTACCTGTCACCCTCTTCTGGAGCCCTTTTCCTGGCTGACAGCCCTCAGGGAGCTGCAGCAGTCCACTCAGGGGAGCTCCTGTGCCAGGCTGCAGGGGCACCATGGAGAGGGCCTGAGAATGGATGCCGTGCTGGATGGCACCAGGACTGGAGCAAGTGTGTTGACATGGGCTGCTCTGCCCTGGGGGATGTAGGAGCAGTTGCCAGAGGCCTCCCACCTGTAGCGGACCCTTGGAACCACCTTGGATGCTTCACAAAGTTCAGACTCCTGGTGTCCTGGGAGTGCTTGATTCCTAGCTCTATGCACTCCCAGGCAATGCTAATGCTGGTGATGGAGATGGGATGTGGGCCCAGGGCATGTGGGCTTCTGCCACTCCACGTGTGGCCCTCTGACCTCCAGCATCATTAGCCAGGTTTGTTAGAAATGAATTATTTTGGGTCCCAACCCAAACTTCTTGACTCAATCTGCATTTTCACAAGCTCCCGGATGATTCATGCACATTCGGGTCTGAGAAGTGCTGATGCAGGCCGTGATTCCCAGCTGAAGCGAAGCATCAGGATGCAGAGGGAGCTGGATGGGTGCATGAGGGCTGGCGGAGCTTCAGGGATGATTCTCATCTTCCTGTGGCTGAACTGTTGGTGGCAGAGTGACAGGACCTGGGATAGAGGCCCCAGGTCAGTAAATGACCACAGCCTCCATCCAACCACACAGATCCACTGAGGACCATTCCAGGCTCTTTCTCTGACACATCAGCACGTCCTGTCACACCCAGAATCCCACTGGGTCCCGTTACCACTGCTGCCACCTCCTTGACTGAAGCCACCAAATTCATCTTCTTGCCACTGGCTTATTGCTCAGGCTTGACCGTCCCTCCCCAGCTCCTTCTGCACGGGGCATCCAGGGTCAGGCCAAGTCAGCCAGCTGCCCATTTCACTCTAGCTTCCAGTCTCCCTCTAAACCTAGGGCAGGACCCAACAGAAAGGGTTGCTGCACAAATACTGATTGGAAAAATGACAAAGCAGAGGTGAGTTGGAGCCTGGGGTCAGATCTGAATGCCTCCTTGGAATCCCCTCCTCCATGGCTCCACCTAGGAACAGGACCTCTCTCTCCCCTTCCTGGGCTGGAGCAGTGAGGAACAGGAAATGGTAGGGCAGTACTAGGACCTCTGGGATGCTCCAGTTGGGACAGAGTCCCATCTGCCACTGTCCCCACTCAGGACCGAGTGAAGGTTTTCACATCCGGGTCCTTCCAAATCTCCAAACTCTTGCTCCACATTGTGTCATCCCCGCCCTTGCAACCAGATCTTCAGGGGCCCAGGCATTGTTTTCCAAAACCAGGATTCACAGATTCCCAAGCCACCCTTGGCACAGCCTAACCTCCAAGTCCGACCCCTCAGGGACTCTCCGCTGAAGACCAACCAGCTTTGTCTCACCTCTGTGTCCCCATTTCCCTCCCTGTCCCCTCTCATTGTCCTCTTTCCTCTGTCAGTGGTTTTTGGACGTTCTAGGTATTAGTCACTGGCTCCCAAAACAGATACTTCCTCTTGAAGTCCTAGGATATCTTTTGTCCCCAGTGTCCTGCTGGGAGCCTCAGCTATGCGATCAGTAAAAAGATGTGTGGGCTTCACCTCTCCTGTCACTTTCTCAGTGCTTCCTGGCCACTTGATCTTGGTAGTGTGACCGAGAGCTCCTTTCTCTCCTAAGAGCAGGGCCGCTTGGGCCAGGAGGCCTTCGGAGTCCCAGCTACCACACTCCAGCTGTGTGACCTTGGACAAGTTCCCTAACTCGTCTGTGCCTCAAGAGAAAGCTATTAATAGCACCTGACTCATATGGAAGTCGAGAGGATTAAATGTGTTAAGCACTTAGCCCAGAACCCAGGACGTAATAAGTGCTTAATTATTGTGGGTTCCATTATATTCTTTTCAGGAGCTCTTGGCCCTAGAAGAGCTAAACCCTCACCTGTTCCTCACCTGTTTCCTTTTCCAGCTCCTGGCTGTCCTTATGATCACCTTCCAGGGGTCACCTCCCAAGTCCTGGCCCCAGGGACCCCACTTCCAAAGAGGAGCCGGATTTCCTGGGAGATAGGCCTGGAGTCTCTCTGGCTTCTGCCAGACATGTCCTGGGTATTGCAGGCAGTTTGTGCCCCTGTGCCTCAGTCTCCCCATCTGCTGTAATGGAGCATTTCCCCCTGTTCTTCCTACATCCCCTGAGAGACAGGGATGATGGAACTTCCGCCTGCCAGGTGATGGCAGGGAGGGCTGCTGACATCAGACTCTGGCCGCGGGCTGAGCACAGGGACCTGAGATGCTGGCAGGTGGGCCAGTGTAGTGGGGCTGGTGGCAGAGGTCAGGCAACCTGGCTCAGGGCACTTTAAGGGGAACAGCAGCAGCAGCAGCAGCCGGGGGTGGGCAGACCCGGCAGCTGTGGGCCCCTGGGCCCGGGCCTCCCATGGGTGCCAATGGCAGTGCCCACCCTGTGCCACCCCGCCAGGCCGACGCCAGGCAGGGTGGGGCAGGCTAATATTAGCCAGGGCAGCCCAGACAGCTGAGCACAGGGGCCCCACAGGCTTGCTGTGCCCAGGCTCAGACGCTGCATGGCCTAGACAGTAACAGCCAAACGAAGGTTTCTCAAGGTTGTACAGGGCCTCAGATGCCCCTTCCACCCTGGCCCTAGCTACCCAGGCTCTCCTCCCAATGGCCTGCCAGCCTGGCTCTCACAGTGTCCCCTCTCCCCCTCCTTTTCCTCCTCCTCTGTGGCAGCACAGGAAGGGGCTCTGCTTTTGTACTCCTGAGTGCACAGACAGATATTTGAGCAAGGATTGTGGCGCATGCCTATAATTTCAGCACTCAGGAAGCCGAGGCAGGAAGATCTCAAGTTCAAGTCCTATGAGAGCAACTTAGCTCAAAATTTTAAAAAAATTAAATAAAAGCTGTAAATATAGCTCAGTGGTAGAGTGACCCTGAGTTCAACCTCCAGTACCACCAAAAAAAGCTTGTCTGTGAATAGTGTTTCTGTCAGGGCAGCTATTAGTAGTTATTCATTCATGCAGCAAATATTTATGAGCATCTACTATGTGCTAGTACCTACTAGGTGGCATGCATTGCTCTACAAGGTGGGACTAGTGCCAGTCATGAAGCAGTTGGCAGTCCCTGCCCTCGAGTCCTTACATTCAGTGCAGGGAGAAGCCAAGAGTGACTACACAGGCTGTGGGCTGTGTCCAGTGGTGGGTGCCCTGGGGTCTGTAGCGGAAGGAAGAAGCTGGGAGTGCTGGAGGCGGCCGTTCTAACTAGGGCACCAGGGAAGGAGGGGAGGGAGGTACAATGAGCGACACGTGGGGTCCCAGGAGTGAGTGCAGTGGTCCTGAGAGCCACTGTGGGATCTGGCCTTGCTGGGCCACTTCCCGGGGGCTCCTGGAGCACACAGGAGGTGGTGGTGGTGCCCGCCAGCAGCTGCAGCCACCTGCACAGGGTGGACCTCATGGAGGGGCCCCTGCTGCATCATTGCAGAGGGCTGCAAGTTCAAGCCCAGTGGGAGCAACTTCTAGAGACCCTGTCTCAACATTTAAACAGGGGTGGGGATGTAGCTCTGTGTGGAGGTCCCACGTTCTATTCCCTCTCCCCATGTTTTGGGTGGGTTGGTATCGCTGTAGGGTGCTCTTCAGATGACGTCTTTCCCATCCTGGGAGACTCTGAGAACTCAAACCTGGTGTCTGTCGAGAGGCCTGGTATACCTGGGGAGAATGCTGGGGCCCAGGCCTGCATGGTGGTTTGCTGGGGGCTTTCTCTGCCCAGTCGGGTGGTAGAGTGTCTCCCTTAGGCTTTGTCACCACCATAGGGTAGTGAGCATACTTCACAGCTACCCGCTAGGGCCACGTCTTACCACTTAGAGATTAATTTTTTATGTACAACCTCAGGGGCTCTCTGAGCAACCATGCAGAACACGGTCACCTGCTGAGCCACTGGGAGCCAGTCAGAGCCCCAGGATGAGGTCTGCAGCTGGCAGTCGTCTCCTGGGGGTCGGCCCTGTGTCATGGGCTTCCCCTGTGTCCCCACGGATGCTCCTGACTCGGCCCCCACATAATTGGAGCATGGCCCCTCCATTTCTGGGCTTTCATTCCCTAAAGTGTGGCCATAATGCTATCACCCACCACTCAGAGATGTTGGAGAATCCAGTAAGGCCACAGCAGAAAGATGATTTGAGGAAGGAAATCTGGGAAATCAGGGAAGTCTCAAGGACAGGAGGAGTGTGGGGTGAGGGCGGGGCAGAGGGGACAGCTCAGATCTATGGACCTGAATCTGGCAGGTGACACCAAACTGCACCCAGTCTTTCTTCCTAAGTGACATGAGGTGACCCCACGTGCTTCCCAATAGTGTGCATCCCCGAGGGTCACAGCCCTGCACAGTGTCTGGCTCTGGGAGCCCCTTCCCGAGCGCAGGATCTGGCTGCCTGCAGCACCATTGCCACCTGGTCCTTGGTGCAGATTCCTGAGGCTCTAGTGAGCCATAGCCCCAGAGACAGAGGAGCAGGTCATCGAGAACCTCATCTGGTGGCCTCTTAGCCGCAGGGCCACAAATTGCCATCACCAGTATATGTTTAGTGGCACAAAGGTCAGAAATGCCAGGTGCTGGATTCTCATCTGAGCAGCAGGAATTGCGTCTCCTAAGGCCTTGCTGTCACCAGGGCACATAATTTTTTGCATCTGCCAGTCTGGGGATTTGAGTGCAAGCCTTAGGGTTAGGAATCACAGCACTTGCCCCCGGCTGACCAAAGCTTTAGGGGTCCCAGCACTCTCCAGAGCCCACTACACAATGCCAGGAATAGAATCCATGCATCCTGCTTTTGCAGACCCCACCTTGGCCTCTGGGCTCCTTAGCCTTTCCCAGTACACTCAGGCTCCCCCACTGCCTTCGCATATTCTGCTTCCTGTGCCAAGGATGCCCTCCCCCAGTGCATATCTGACACATCATCCTTGGAGGCGAGCAGGAAAGGCTGGTGACCCCTGTTCCTGGAAGAGCCTTTATGTGCCCAGAAAGCTCGTCCCCTCTGACTTCAGGCTCTTGCTCCACTGACTTCTTGGAGTCAGCCATAACCTCTGACAGGACCAGCAGCAGCTAAGGCAATGCGGTACCCATTACATAAGAGGAAATAAATAAATCTTTGCTGACACTATGTGCCTCCCAGCAGCCCCATGAGATGGAAGAATTGGAAGTTGTACCCATTTTATTGGAGAAGGAAAAATGGCCCAAAGATATGATTTATTGGACAAAGATCATCTTGTTAGTAAATAGTAGGAAGACTAGGTTCTAGGTCTTTTTTGAAAACTAAGAAGGTAAACTAGAGCTGTGCCAGTGTTCTTTCTGCTCTGATATGCTGTGGTTCCTGGTCTAGAATGACATGGTTGGTTGGGCAGATGAGGCGATAAAGGACAGACAAGGCGGTGGATACATGGCTGCATTTGGATGAATGGATGGCAAGAAGGACATGGGTGGATGGGTAACCATCTGAGTGGGTAGCTCAATGGTGTACAAAACACTGGATGGGTGGGAAGGTAGAATTATATTTCCACTGCCTGCCTTCCCAGAGGGAGAAGGAGTCTGGGCTCCCAATACAGGAAAGGGTCCTAGAGGAAGGGACTGAGGGCTGAGGACTGAGGGCGGACGGCCTGGTGGAGGGCATAGTCCGGGGCTTCCACACTGGGTTCTCCCTGAGGCCACTGGGTGGCAGACAGGCAGTGGGCAACTGGCCGTGCCGCCCCCCAGGCCATGCTGAGCACCCCTGTGATTCTACACTGTCCTGGGGAAGAAAAGCACTCATCCCACTTGGGTTCCCAGCAGCAACACAGGTGACCAAGCAGCTCTGCTGGCACAGGAGATGGCGTTGAGGAGAGGGCTTTCCTGGGGCCCTGGAAGACCTTGGCTTGGTTATTATACCTGCTGCTTTTCTTCCCCATTATTAAGGATTGAACCTAGGCCCTCACACTGAGCTCTATTCCTATCCCCTGACTGTGTTTTTCTCTTTTTTGAGAGAGGGTTTCCCTAAGTTGCCCAGACTAGCCTTGAGCTTGCAAGGCACCTCCTGCCTCAGTAGCTGGGATTACAGGTGGGCACTGCTGTGCCTGGCATTTATTCTGTTTTGCTGTCACCTCTAGCAGCTCCAAGGCCTCAGTTTTAATCCCCTGGAAAGGGACCATGGGCACAGGGGCAGTGGCTGAGCTAGCTCCAGTGCTGCAGGCCCAGACGTATTCATTCTTCTGGCTGAAGCCAAGGCGCTCTTCCATTTGCACAAGGTGCAACACTTAGAGCGTCAGGCTCCCTCCCAGAGCCCTGCTCCGTGTTCCCCAGCACTAAATGGCACTCCCACATGCATGGGCTGGCCCGGCGATCTCCCTGGGAAACCAGGTCCCTGTGAGTGCCTGGTGCGCAGCTAACTGCTCATTACAGTCACGGCTGTGGCTAAGTATAGCTCCAGCACACACAAGACCAAGACAACAAGGGAAAGCCTCACCCGAGAAAAGCTGCTCATGCAAACACACAGACATCTGCACACACATGCTCCCCACACTCATGCACCACGTCGGCCTGGCACACACAGACTCACGCTCGCATCAGCACAGAGCCTCTCCATCCACTCGCTCATGCATGCAGTACGTGTTCGCATGGTTGGGGGTGGGTAGAAGAATGGCTGAGCGCCTTGCTTTGGAGCCAGAAAAAAAAAAAAGTAGCTTTCAGATTCTTACTCTGTCACTTCCCTGCTGTCTGATCCTGGGCAAATTATTTAACCTCTCTGAGCCTCATTTTTCTGCTTTGTAAAACTGGGAAGGTGAGCAAGCGTGGACCTCAGAGAGACGGGGTAGGTCCGAGTGTGTAGGGCGGCCCGGGTCCGGATAACTGCACACTGAGGACCTGCTGGGTACCTGGCTCTGTGCTGGAGGCTGTTAGTAGTTAAAGCTGTTACTGTCTGAGTGGTTGTGGGAAGCGGTGCCTGCGCATAATAGGTGCTCTGTGAATATTTTATGATCAAACGCATCAATGGGTGGCCGGACGTCCTTGGAGCTTTCTTCTCTCAGGAAGAGCCCGCTCTCGCTTGTCCATCCCAGGCCAGCAATCAGTGCCCTGGACTACCACCTTGAGCCAGCCTGGCACAGTGGCGGCAGGCTTCCATGTGTTGGGGAAGGGACTTGGGTCCCATCTGGGGACAAAACAACTTCTGGCTTTGGAGATGCTGTCACTGTTCCCAACCTTTGAATAAACCGGCTGCTAAAACTGCCTTGACCATCTCCTTCCATCACACCTCCCCAAAAAGAAAGTGACATTTCCTGGTGCTTTTTAAAGCCTGGGCTGGCAGGGCCAGTCTGGGTGCGTGTGTGTTAGGGGTGGGGGATTTACACAGCCCGAGTCTCTCCTCACCTTGAGTGATCTCAAGACACTGGGAATAGACATGGTCTCATCTTCCCGCCATGCCGTCCCAGATTCCAGATTTCAAATTCCACACTCCGGCACCCGAGTCAGGTTTGAATTCCACGGTCTGGGGCCAGTTCCATTCCACAGGCAGGACTGGGGCTGCTGGGCTGCACTGTGAGCAGCGTCAGCTGGCCAGCCTGTGGGGAGCAGAGGGGTGTCTCCCCCTCTCTGGAAAGGTGCCCTGCAGGACCCTGTGTCCACCCTCCATGGGTGACGTGTAGCTCTTGCACCCATGACTGATGGGGATTCAGGCCTTTCACGGTATTCATTGTCAGGAGATGAAAGGTTTCGTGCCCGCTGCCAGTGTAAACACGAGTCTGCTCTTAGTGATTGCCCCCATCGCCAGTGTAGACGCAAGTGTGTTCTCAGTCACTGTGCCTGCTGTCAGTCTAGCAGACAATCTCTGCGGAGACTAAGTGTGCTTATTACTACTGTGAACATAGTCAAATTAGAAAATGTGTCCATGGCCAGGTTGGTCACAGATTTGTGGACGGAGGTGATCTTTTTGCTAGTTTAGGTATAGACATGCTATGAGCGTGGTCGGCCTCTGAAATCAGCGATTGTGTACATTGCCAGTGTAGACACAGATGCAGTGAGGGAGCCATGCGTGTGCGTTGCGGGATTTGCGCAGAGGGAGGAAACGGTGCTCCAGAGGAGCGGCTGCCTTTTTCCTAAGGAGGCTGCGGGTGAGCATTACCGCATGTGAGTTGTACCACAGCAAAGCTGGAGAAGTGAGTGTGGTAGGTGATGCACACTGTGGAGGAGGAGACTAGGGAAGGGCAGATTCCTGGGGCAGTCAGAGGAAGCCTCCTACGGGGTAAGTGAGGGAAGGGGCCAAGAGGCGCTGGGGAGGGCATTCCAGGCAGTGGAACGGGCCCTGCAGGCCCTAGGGTGGACACCTATCCTGCACATTTGGGACACATCTGAGGATGTGGGTGTGGCGGGGTGGAGCAGAGAGGGTGGAAGGAGAGGCAGTCAGAGGGGCAATGAAGGCCCAGATCAAGCAGGGAGAGGACGATACTGGATGTGTGTTCAAAAAGGCTCCTCTGGCCTTTGTGATGACAGATATCTAGAGCAGCAGGAAGGTTGGAAACCAGAAGGCCAGCTAAGGGAACTCCCCTGGGAAAGGCCAGGACAGGCGACACAAGAATCCTGAGTCCGGGGGCAGCTCGGGGCCCAGAGACTCTGTCAGGAGGGTGCGTTTGAATGAGTGATAGGATTTCGGTTGTGACATTGAATCAGACACTGAAGAACAGGTACAGATGGAGAAGAGTCAGGGGCGTCCTGACAGCCACAGGCTGGGGAGCAGAGATCAGCAGAAGACACAGACAAGGGGCAGCAGATGAGGCAGAAGGAAAACCAAGAGGCTCTGGGTCCTGCGAGGGTGACACAAAGGACAGAGTGATGAGTGGTATCACAGTGGCCGCTGGTCTGGAACGAGAGGACAGAGAATCGCCCCTGTTCTCTGCCTGCACCTCGTGCTTCCCCAGTTGATTCTAACCTGTCCTTCCAACCTCTACACAGTTGTCACTGTCTCTCAGAAGCCACTGTAACCCCAAGGATTGTTAAAGGCCTGTCATATTCACTGTGCATTCCCCCCGGAGCTCTTGTCACCATGTATAGATACATGTTTGTCATATGGCTACTTGACAAGCGTTAGTTCGCTCCCAGGAGCTGCGGCTGATTTTTCTCAGCCTGTAGCCAGTGGCCGGCACAGGCCTGGGAAGAGGCATAAGTATTTGTTGGAAAGATGGCAAGTGGACAGTTCGCTGTGGTCCCTCCCAGGCTATGTCCTCTGTCCTCTGGACCTTGCTCCTCTTAGGGCCATCTTTTTCTTCCCCTCCTCCAAACACATGGACACACACACACACTTTGCATGTCCCTGTGGAGATCCAGACATACAAGTGGGCATTGGGGCAAATTCCCTAGGGAATTCGTCTAGTGGCCCCCATTCCTAGCCCCTTCATTAAGGCTGGAGTCACAGTTTTTTCATCTGCCAAATGGAGGCAATCAAGATTATCCTGGTGCTAGTGCAGTTGGGGGTGTGTGTGTATGGTTTGCAGTGTGAAGGTGTGTTGTTAACTTTTTCAGTTAACAACTTTTTCAGGCTATGTCCATTGTCATCATAGAAGACCAACGCCTTCCTCCTGGGGCTGCCTGGGATGGAAGTGAACGCGATTTATGAGGGGAAGGAGCATGCTGGTTTACAGTGAGAGCCCTGGTTTCAACTCCTCCCTGCCTGTTCCAAGCCGGGCAGGGTAGTTTTGCCCATCTTAGCCACTCAGCCTTAGGTTCTTATCTGAAAAATGGAGGAAATGACGCCTCCCTCAGAGAGGTTTTGTGAGATAAGTGAGATCATGTTTTCAAGGCACTCGATGGGCATCGGGTTACCGTATAACTGAGGACAGATTCAACAAGCAAATTGCTGCCCTGACCGTGGTGCTGTGAGGATTACAAAGGGTGAGGTGTGTGACCCTTGGTGACCACAGTGAGCAATCAGCGTAAGCAGCCCTGACGTCAGCAGAAAGGAGGGTGGGAAGCCGGAAGCCGGCCCCTCGGAGGGCTGATGCAGGATGCTCCCGGCTCATCCCCAGAATACACAGAGCTATCACTGGGACAGCAGGAAGAAGAGGAGCGCGTGTGTTCTGGTGACCCACAGGGCAAAACTAGGAAAAGGGGCAAGAAGTAAATGCATGTCCATCACAGCTGTCTGAGACAGAGTGGCCTTACTAGCAATCCCTCATCGGTGGTAGTCAACAAACATGTCTCTCAGAGTCACTGCACAGTGTCACACACACCCCTCCTCCTGGCTTTGTTCCATACATGGCGTTTCTTCTTCCTGGTCTGGGGGACTTGTTTACATATTTCTTATTCTAATCTGTGGCTAACTTGAAACAAGGTTTGAGGTGCATGAGGCATACCTACAACCAAACCCTTCAAAATAGGAAAAAAAAGAGTAGTGTGATGAAGAGAAGAAATAGCTATAGCTCAACTCAGGTAAAGGATTAACTCAGAATTGGGCACCAGATTTAGCTGAGCTCCCTGGCGGTCAGTGTAAAAAAGGAAATGTGCAGGGTTGCGTGACTCATCATTGACTGACAAAACCTACAGCATAGGACATCCAGCAGTTTCCCAAGGGATCCTGGGGCGTCTTCGAGTCTGAGATGCTCCTGAGAGGTGAGAGGAGCCCCCATCATCTCCTGGCTCCACTCTGCTGCAGAAGAAGCAAGCCAAGGGAGTGGCCTTGCTGGCCTGCGTGACTGAGACGCTGTGGCCTCGCTGCCCTAAGGCCCCCCTCCCTGCTGTGCCTGCCAGGGGCCGACCAAGGTCAGAAACCCAAGAGAGTGGCCTTGATGTGGCCGGGTCCCTCTGTCAGGCTGTTTGGAGGGGCTGCGAGAGGCAGTAGAGGTAGGGGTGAGATGCTTCCCTGCCTGACCCCAGAGGCCTCATCTGAAAGGAGTGTGCCCGGCCACCTACATGAGTCCCTGGACGCTGCTGTCACTTTGCATCTTTTACCAGAGTTGGGCGGGAAAGTCACGGGTCGGCTCTGGCCCAGCCCCACTCGTTGTGTGACCTCGGACGTCATTTCCTTCCGAGTCTCGTGTCCTCTCAGCCCCCCCACCCCACCCCCGGCAAGACTCACATGGCTGCTCTGTGTCCCTGGGGTGGTGTCTCCTCCCTCTACAGAGGATGCCCCTCAGCAATGACACTGCATGCCAGGTCTTGGACACAGGCGACGGGCGTGAGGACTGTGCCATCCACTCTCACGGTGCTGTACCTGCCTGGCCTGTTGTTAGTGGGAGCAGAACAAATGAGGGGGAAAACAGGACGGAACACACTGCTCTCTGGCTGCTGCTGCTGCTGCTGCAGCTGCGGCTGCTTATGCCTTCCTCACCCTCTGTCTCCAGGTCATTTGGAAAAACAAAGCCTGAGTGCCCTGTCAGGGCTCTCAGGGAGGAAAGCATAGCCCACTCCTGCCATAGCAGTGGGCAGGCCATTGTGGGTCCCAGCCCCAAATTCCTCCTTGGCTGCTTCTTTCACACTCCTTAATTCTGTCTTTTTTTCCTAGAGTGTTTTATTATCATCCCCATTTTAAGAGTGACAGGACTGAGTGTCCTGGAGGTGACCTGCCTGCAGTAAGACTGTAAATGGCAGAGCTGGGATTTGAACTCAGCTCTGGAGCAGACCCAGGCCTCTGCTGGGCAGTGCTGCCTACTTCCATTACATCATGAGCCCTGTGCTCCGAAGCTGCCAGGCCGTGTGGGTCTCTTCTGGCCTCGTGGACGACAAATGCTCAGATGGGGTTGGTGGCATCAGAGCCATCTGGGGCATAAGTTAAAGGTGACCCATAACTGCTGAGCCCACGTGTCCAGGTGTAGGGTGGGGGCTCTGCACTCGTGCCTCCCCCCACCCCTCACTCTCCCCGCCACACTGCACTGCCGCTGCACCCCACCCCGTGGCTTCTGCCCCTCCTGCCTCCTCACCTCCACCTGACCCCTGCAGGGAAGACTTCTCGTTCACCCACTCACCCACTTCTGGGGGGTCTGGGTTTTCCACACATACATACTTTTTTCATCCAAATCCAGGGACTTCTTCCCGACTCGTACCACTGGATCCCTGCAGCTGCCCTTGCCCTGTAGGCTGGGTCCAGCACTGCCTTGCTGGACAGTCTTGGTCACTCAGCCAGGCTGGGCAGGAGGTGGCTTCAGCCTCGCTCACAGTCTGTGGGCTAAGCATGGACCAGGGGTGACTCTCCAAAGGACAGTGGCAGTATTTCAAGCTTTGGTCTCCCAGGGGCCCCCAGCTCAGTGGTTTGCATGGCATGAGTGTAACAGGCAAGGCCGTGCTGCACTGGAACAGTGCTGGCCCTAACCATGGGGCTGGGCAGGGAGGCCCAGGACCCAGGGATGGGTGGAGGGTGTGCAGTGGCAAGCTTGTGCTGAGCAACAGAGGGTTTGAACCCCACCCATGCAGCTCTCTGTGTGTTGTTTCATTTTGTCATCTGGCTGCCTGGGAGACAGGGAACAAGGGACCTGCCCCAGATCAACAGTTGAGCCAGGCCTTTAAAGCTCTGCTTGCTTTGACTTTAGGGTCTTGTCATTTCCCTGGAGTCCCAGCTGCTGACTCCTTTGAAAAAAGGAACAGTGCTGCTTTTGGCCTGGGATCTAAAGCAAGTGGCACCTGGGGACCTAGGAGGTCTGGAGGGTGAGGAGGACACTATGCAAAGGCTCTGAGGCCACAGTGACAAAGCCCCCACACGGGGCCCAAGAACAGATGTTTCAGAACATGGTGCCCGCTGCTGGTTATTCTTCGAGCCCTGCAGCCTCGGGCAGTCCCGTCCCTCCCTGTGCCTCCCTCTGTCCATCCCTGTCCTAGGCAGCAGCTCTCTCATGGACACCCCTGCAGGCTTTGCCTCCTGCTCCTAGGTTCTCCCCATCTAGGACTGCGTCAGTTCCAGACAGGCCATTAACTCAGTGACTCAAGCGCACTGACAATATGGGACCACATGGTGTTTTAAGGATGTGTGCACGTGACGTTTTAATGTTTAACACATGCAAAAGTGCACATCTTGGGAAAAGCACTCCAGGCATCTCTGCCACCTCAGGATTTTCCATCCCAGCTGTCAGGGTGACCCTTTCAGATATGACTTAAGTCTAGGGTCATGAGAACGAACTCGGGGAGTTGGGCAGCTCCTCTGTGGCTCAGTATCTGAGCTCCCTGGTCACTGCCTTTTCTGGACATGGCCCCACAACCAGGATGGGCTGCAGGATTTAGAGTATGAGTGTGGGAAGTCTGGAGATTCCGAGCAGCTCACTTCCCTGCTGCTTTCTCCAGGGCCAGCTCAGGGGTCTTGGCCCCACTCCCCCATTTGCCCTCTTTCCCCCGGGCTGCTATGTGAGTGGCCATCTCCGGCACAGGAAAGGGTCAGGAATTTGGGCTGAGTGCAGGCTCAGAGAATGTGTGTTCAGGGTGCCCAGCCAGACCCTGATCTCCCTAGCAGATGGCCTATACACACACACACACACACACACACACACTGCTTAGGGTGTTACCTACACACTGCATATGCACATAGGCACACCCTGCACTCCATGCATAGCCCCATGGACGTGAACCATACATGTCCCTATATATGCACAACCATGACACAAACCACACCTCATACACAGCCCCTTATGCATACATGCTCCACGTCCATGTGTACCACTAACCACACATGTCCCCACACATGGGCACAGGCATGCACACACCTGACACCTTGTCTAGCATGATACACACTACACATACTGTAAACCACCCTTGTTCCTGTTATGTACATGCACACCCTAGCTCACATGCACACACACTCCACAAGCCGCACGCACGCACGCATGCACGCACACACGCATACGTCTCCATGCATATACAGACACAGTGCCCCACACACAGCCTCATACACACAAGCACATTTACACATCACAAATCACACACAGCCCCTACATACCTCACCCCATACATTTCTCCACATATGTACACACATCACTTAAGAGATACCTTCATGTGCACACACCTCACATGTGCCCTCCTACTTCTCCAACCTACGCAAACCACGTACACCACACATAATGACCACTTACCCTAAACTGCTGCTTGGGTGACACAGGCATGGCTAGGGGACAGCCCTTCTCCCCGGCACATGCACTTCCTGTACAGGCTCCCAGGCCACACTGCATGTGTTCACACTGCTCACACCACTGAGGCACAGCAGGGAGTTCCCCCCACACACACACTGCTCCCAAGCAGGCGCAGCAGGGGAGAGTTAGGAGCAGGAGGGGAGGAGCCTTTGGCCTCTGGCTTCAGCTCCATGATGGAGACACTGGGAAGAACCAAAAGGGGCTGCACCCTGGAGAGCCCCTCCCCTCCCCCCTCACTCCCTGCCATCAGCCCACCCCATTGTGGGGATGCCCAGCCCAAGGAACCAGGCGAGTCTAATTCAGTTTCAGAACCCAACTCAACTAAGGATTTATTTAGGACGATTGACCATCCCCTCTGCTCTGCATCACTGACTGCCTGGATTAACTCAAGTACTGCACACCCCCACTGGGCAGATTTAATTAGGCAGAAAAAATGACCTGCAACCTCTAGGGACCTGGGCCTGGACCTTGGCCAGGGTTCTCCTAATTAGCCATCAGAGCCCTCCGACTGTAACTTTGCTGTGCTTCAGAGCCCTCAGAAGGGACCCAGCCCAACCCTCACCTTCACCACGATGACACTGAGACTCAGATGGGAAGTGACTTGCCAAGGTCACTTAGCAAGTGCGTAAGCAGCCAGACCAGAAAGTCAGTCCCCAAACCATGGCACAAGTAGCACCTTGTTCCTGACATGCCAAACTGCAAGAACAGAGATCCCCATGGGGAACCCTGAACAGCTCTGAAAGGCAGGCACAATTTTTAAATGATGACTGTGGCATAAATAATTCATAAATGAAAGTCACAGCACATATTGGTCATTTTAATAGATAGTAAATTGCCTTTCTGATTTGTGGTTTCAGGGGTGGGGTTACAATAAAAATAACTTGGTGATTTATAAAACATCTCCTTAAGTCAACAGATCCTTAGTAGGTTTGTCTGACTTTACAGCCAACAGCCTCACCACCCTGGTTACCATAGAAATGGGATGCCTTGCTCTGTTGTCATGGCTACCACTTTCTAGAACACAATTGGCGGGTCTCTCATGGTTTGTGATTTGCTTCTGGAAAGGAAAAAATAAAAAGAGTCAGAAACTACCAGCTTGGGTTTATGCTGCATTGTCAGGCGACTTCACGTGCATGTGTGATTTTGATGTTTTACAGGGCAGCCACGGAGTGGGCCAGGTGGGGTACCAGTTACCCCTGTGCTGCCTGGCACAGCCTTCTTTGTGTCTCTAATCTCAAAAGCAACCCGGGAGGGACTGACTGCACAACCAGCTGGGCCCTGGGTGTGGTGGGGCTCAGCCACTGCAGGGGGTGGCTGGAGAAAGGAGACCAGACCTGGCAGGAGACAGGAAATCCAGGCAGGATGAGGGCAACAGGGGCAGCTGAGGAGACAGAGGCGGAGTGGGCGGAGCTGCCCGTGCTGTGCGAGGTGAGGCACCAATCAGCCTCGGCCTGGGGGCCCAGGGAGCAGGGTGGGCAGCAGGGCCTGGATCTGTGCAGTTCAGCCATGTGGTACCCCTGCCCCAGCCTTGGGGGCCTGTGAATATATGCACATGAGTGTGAGCACACACATGCACACGCGTGCACCTAAGTACAGTGCTTGGGTGTCTGCTTGGTGCGCCATGGAGGTCTTAGCAAGCTCTATGAAGGCGCCTGTGTTCTGTGTGTATGGGTGAGGCCCGGGGGTGTAGTTGGTGTGCTCATGTGCTCAGTGCCTGTGCATAGCAGAGAGAAAGTGTATATTCTGGGTTGTGTGACTGGGTCATTGTGTCTGTGGTGTCTGGGTGACTGGGGAATGGGAGGCAGACAGCTCGGGAGGGGTCCAGCCTCTTCCCCTTGCCCTGAAGGTGAGAGGACCAGGGTAGCTGCAAAGGCTGCTCCAAGGCCTGCTGTTCCAGGTCTGCTGGAGGTCAGCTGACCCCAGGATTTCCCATCCCATGTTGTTCCGTATTCTGACGTAGCTCAGTGAACAGGTTGAGACCTTCTCTCTCAGTGGGTCTGCAAGGGGGCGACTGGGGATGCACACTGGATGGTCCAAGCCTGCTTTCATCACTAATTCTCAACACACACTGCTTCTGCCCCAAGTGCCATCAAGGCCTGGGCACTGAGTTCTAAGAATGATTCAGGGGTGGCCAGGCCCCGCCTGTGGATACAGCTGGCCCTGCTCTCTCTGTCATGGGATTGGTATAGCCTGCTCCTAGGGAGCCTGGGCCAGCCAAGATGCAAGAGTCCAGTAGCAGTCTGGGGCCAGCTACCTGGGAGGAGAGGGATGTGGGTTTTGCCACAAGAGCTTTGGTGGCTCGGTGGTGACACAGCTCAGTGACCTTGGGTCCACATCTCAGTTTCATCATTAGCTTTGAAACTGTGACTTAGTCCCTGAACCTCTGAGTTCCTGGCTTTACTTCTTGACACAGTGGGGATATGGCCACCTGTTCCGCCACATCGAGGCAAGGACTAAAGGCACAGAGTAGGGTCCACAAACTTTGGCTGCGTTTCCCTCTCCTTTCTGTGCTCAGTCAGGCCTCAACATGAACAGAGGACGTCAGTGGCTCAGCTACTCTTGAGTTGGCTGTGCCCTTGCTCACTCTTCTTCTGGTCCCTGGGCTTAGGGCAACTTTGGGATCTGAGCAAGCCAGGGGCGCCTTCCTCCACAGCCTTCTAGGGGTCTGCATGCATCAGGGTATTGCTGGGGCTCTGCCTGGGACAGAGGGTGACCAGGCTTGTGGCAGCAGAGGCCAGGAAGGCAGGTGACCAGGGATCCTCAGCAGGCAAGAGGCACAGCTTTTCCACTCTTGTTGGAGACAGCATCTTAGTGTCAGCTCTAGGCCTGGCCATGGCTGCCCACTTCCACTCCATTGATCCCTGGTAACCAAGGATATTTCTACATGAATTGTATAAGGCCTGACCTCTTTATGGGCCTCAGTTTCTCCATTAGGATCTGTACTGTGAGAGGGCAAGGGAGATGAGAACACTGAGGGCCTTCAGGGGCACCGGGACTTCCAGGGCTCCTGGGATATCAATGCCCTATCTGGTTATTCCCGGGAGCCTCCCAAGCATTAAAGAGCTGGAGTTGGAGGCAGATTCATTGGCTCCCAAGGGTAGGTGGAGACTCCTTGGGGACTCCCTTTATTTGCTGCCTACCAGGGCCACAGATGCCAGTGGGAGCCTTCCCCCAAGGGAAGGGCTATTAACGGGGCACTGACAGATAAATGGGATTTTGCCAGCTAGAAACTGGCAGGGACACTCTGCCGTAGAAAAACAGCAGGTGCAAAGCCACAAAGATGAGGAAGCCACCCTGTGATCAGAAATGGCAGAGAGTCACATGTGGCGGGACTGTTGGGTACAGGTAAGAAGAGGACCCTTCAAGTCAAATGAGGCCAGGGCCTCATTTGCCAGGCCGAGGAGTTTGAGCTTTTCTCTATAGGCATCATGAGCAGCTGGCACTGGCAGAGCCAGGATTCCCATGGGTGGCTCTCTCTGGTAACTGTGTGGCCGAGACTGAAGCCTAAAACCTGCTCTGATGGCAGCGGCCCTGCTGAGTCAGGATGCAGGTGACCCATGTGAGAGGATTTGGGAGGGGTCTGTCCTGGTGGATGGCACAGCTTGGCAGAGGGCACTACCTCCTGCCTCTGCCATTGGTCAGGGTCAGGAGCTGTGTGTGTGCAGGGCTAGGCCTGTGGGTTTCCCTCAGATACTCACAGGGGACCTGTTCCTCTCCCCTTACAAAAGAGCCACGGCAGGGACATGGCTGGGGGCATGGCTGGGGGCATGGCCTGTCCTCAGGGAGTCTGCACTGAGAATGCAGGCTCCAAGATGGGGATTCCAGAGTAATCATGGGCCAAACATCCAGTAGATGGAAATGGTCTTTTTAGCTCCAGAAGCTTTGGTGATGCTAGTGATGGAAACAGCTCTGGATCTAGGTGAGCTTGGGTTTGAGGAGACGACCTCTTCTAGTTGTTCCACTTTGCTTTCCTGGTCTTCCCCTGTGGCACCAGCTCAAACCTATCTGAGAGAAGAGGTTTACAGGTTTGGAATATCTGGCTTTAAGTCTTTACCCTGCCTCTCTTGGGGGTGCACAAATCACTGTCACCTTTCCCCAACCCACCTACTTCATAGGGCTGAGGTGGTCACCGGTCTACTGCACTATGCTAGTCCCTGGATAAGTTCTTCACCTTTAGCTGGCTCAGAGATCCTTAGGAGCTGGACAGAAGCCTGATTTTACTCTGTGCTTGGCATAACTTGGTGACTGGTGAGGAGTGCCAGGAAGAAAGGATGGATGAATGAACCAATGGATAGGTGAATAGGTGGATGGTAGATGGGTGGATTAAAGAAGGAGGGAAGGGAGGGGAGAAGGGATGGTAAAAAGCAGAGAGAAGAAAAATGATGGATGGAATGGCAAGCAGAAAGGAAGAGAAGAGCAAAAGGAAAGAGAAGGAAGGCTTATGAATGGATATACAGGTGGAAGAAAAGAAAGAAGGAAAAGAGAAGGAAGAAAGAATGGAAGGATGCATGGGTGGGTGGGTGTATGAATGGAAGTCAAGGGGGATAAATGGATATAAGGGAGGGGAAGAGGGAGGGAGGAAAAAGGAGTACAGTATATAAGTGAAAAAAGAGGTAGTTAAATGGAAGGGTGCATGTGGATCACACTTGAAAGTAGCCCAGAGAAAAGGTTTTAAAGATTATACAATGCTCTAAAACAAACAGGATATGAATATAAAGTAATGAGCAGCCTGGACAGGTCTTCTCAGTGTCTGGGCCTCTTCCCATCTGTAGCATGCAGTAGCTGGGACCAGATCATCTCTGAAGACTGCTCCCATTCTTTTGATCTGAAATACTATTGTCATCCTTCCACTTTTCCTCTCCCTACCTTCATCCCAGAATGTGGTTTGGAAGGTCCAGCTAACTCTTGGTTCTCAGATCCCTGTCAGGTTGGGTGCCACACCTCGTGGTTCTGGTCAATTCAGACAGGGCTGTTCTAGGCCTCCTTGGACCCCCCTCAGGTTCAGGGTGGTCATCAGAGCAAACTAAGGCACCTGCTGTCTGGCTGCACCTGATGCAGGGGGAGGCCTTGGTACTCCTCCGTCTCGCAGACCAGTGCTAGGAAAGAGTGGCCTCAAAGGGGGCCATGGCTGCCCCCTCTCATTTTTTATAAACAGCAGCTCTGGCAAGCTAAGTCATCTTTATCTGTTGGATAACTAAATGCTTCAATTAGTCACCTCCAAATGTCATCTTCCCATACTTGTTTATTCCCCAGTCAGGTGACAATTCAGTGAGGGTACTTGGTGGGCTCAGGTACCTTCCCTGTGTGGCCACTGGGAAAGAAAGCATGCACGGTGAAGGAGGAGGGTTTTAACCAGCAGGCCTGGCCGGAAAGCACAGCCCTCAGGCCCCAAAGAAGCAAACATGGCATGTCCGCTTGGGTTGTGTTGGAAGGGGCCCTGC
This sequence comes from Dolichotis patagonum, assembly GCA_004027295.1. NCBI lineage: Eukaryota > Metazoa > Chordata > Mammalia > Rodentia > Caviidae > Dolichotis > Dolichotis patagonum. The sequence continues at coordinate 7,667 of PVJX010014586.1, read as the reverse complement.
ACAGGCGTCTTCCCCTGGCCTGGCCCTGTGACTGGACCCAATGCAAGGGACCCCAAGTGTCTCCCCTCAGGGTGGGAGGGGCTCCCTCTGACACTGTGTGTTTCTTGCCCACAGTATGTGGCCTTTGCCTCCCTCTTCTTCATCCTGGTCTCCATCACCACCTTCTGCCTGGAGACCCACGAGCGCTTCAACCCCATTGTGAACAAGACGGAAATTGAGAACGTGCGCAATGGTACTCAGGTGCGCTACTACCGGGAGGCGGAGACAGAGGCCTTCCTCACCTACATCGAGGGCGTCTGCGTGGTCTGGTTCACCTTCGAGTTCCTCATGCGTGTCGTCTTCTGCCCCAACAAGGTAGAGTTCATCAAGAACTCACTCAACATCATTGACTTTGTGGCCATCCTCCCCTTCTACCTGGAGGTGGGCCTAAGTGGCCTGTCCTCCAAGGCCGCCAAGGATGTCCTGGGTTTCCTGCGTGTTGTCCGCTTCGTGCGTATCCTGCGCATCTTCAAGCTGACCCGCCACTTCGTGGGTCTGCGGGTCCTGGGCCACACACTCCGCGCCAGCACCAATGAGTTCCTGCTGCTCATTATCTTCCTGGCCTTGGGCGTGCTCATCTTTGCCACCATGATCTACTATGCTGAAAGGATAGGGGCACAGCCCAATGACCCCAGCGCCAGTGAGCACACGCACTTTAAGAACATCCCCATTGGCTTCTGGTGGGCTGTGGTCACCATGACAACGCTGGGCTACGGAGATATGTACCCGCAGACGTGGTCTGGCATGTTGGTGGGAGCCCTGTGTGCACTGGCGGGCGTGCTGACCATTGCCATGCCCGTGCCTGTCATCGTGAACAATTTTGGGATGTACTACTCCTTAGCCATGGCTAAGCAGAAACTACCAAAGAAAAAAAAGAAGCATATTCCACGGCCGCCACAGCTGGGATCTCCCAATTATTGTAAATCGGTCGTAAACTCTCCACACCACAGTACTCAGAGTGACACATGTCCGCTGGCCCAGGAAGAAATTTTAGAAATTAACAGAGCAGGTAGGAAACCTCTTAGAGGCATGTCGATCTGACCTTTCACCTCCGCCCCCTGTAGCGATGATTCCAGATTCAGTCAGACTGCTTCCTTAGTTCCGTGGGCGACCCCGGACCCTGCACTCAGTCTCGAGGTGTGGAGCCTGGGGGCCCAGGGAAATGCCGGGCGGCCATATTCAGAAGGCACGAGCCTGCTAGAGGAGCCTCACTGGTGGCCCTGGGTAAGAAGGTTGATGTGGTTGGTCTCTCGATGTTCCAAAGAGACCGCAGGCCCGCGAGGTTGCTGAGGACTGTCTTGGCAGGAGCCTGGGGGCTGCTGCTCAGGTGGGCAGGAGTCAAGCGTGAGTCCTTGACTCAGGCTACTGACCCAGTGTTGGAGCAGGGTGGGGGCGGGTGTGATCGAGGTGCCAGACAGCTTTTGATTTGGTCCTTAACACAGCACTTTTCAGGCTGTGTAGATGGCAGACATGGTGCGTGGTATCCGGGCAGGAGGGTCCCTGCAGAGGCAGTAGCAAGGATTCTCAGCCCCGGCAGAACCTGACTTCATAGCTGAGTAGAATTCCTGCTCCGATTCCGGCTGCCTAGCTCCAGGTCCTTCCTAGGAGATGCCCCAGCCCGCTGTGACAAGCTTACTTACCCCATAGCATGCCGAACCAACTCATCGTCTACCACCACTCTAGAGTTTAGTGATTATCTTTAGGAATCTGTTGGAGTGACTCTGGCTTTCACGATGTCTGTTTGGGTTGATGGCCCAGTGGGAGTTTCTAGTGACCTTCTGATGGAAGCGGCTGGTGAGCAAAGGACTAGAGGGGGCCACCACCCCGGGCAGCTTAGATGAAAGCGCTATAGACCAGCAACAACCTCCTACTGAAGGTTGTCCCCACGTCCAGCGATAGGGACCGCAGCAGCAATACAAGACATCCCAACCAGTGTTCAACCACTTTCCCATGAACTCACTGGGGGTCAGGGAGGGGGAGCGGCCCATGAAACAATACTAGTCACCGTGGGATATATTCTAATATTCCATGGCTAGTGGTTCGTTATGGGACTATCTCAGTTTTATGAGAATCTGCACATAGCACATAAAATTGATCATGGGGCTCTGGTCCGAAGATATAAAGCCCATAGTCTACCTCTACCCATGGAATACCATCGACTTATTCTGTGGACACAGGGATCTCAAAGAAATGGATGACCCAGAGAAGAATGGCAGGACCGAGCTAAGAAAGGGTGCAATAGATGAGAGATTAGATGCATTTAGTCTAGGAAAGACATCCCTGTGCCCAGGTCTGGCACTGCCCAGGCAAGTGTAGCCCCAGGTGAGGAAGTTTCCCCCTTGGTTCGGTGGCCTCCCTCAGTGGATGACTGACGTCCTGCCCTGTTGCCATGCTCTCTAACCCACCATCCCATCCCAGTCCTGTTCTGGTTCCATCCCACCACTGTGCCAGCCACAGCACCACCCACAAGGCCCAGTTCTCTGCCCATGGAGGCCTTCCAGCCCCTCTGCCCAGCTCCCTGCCTTCCCCTTCCAGGATTCCTGTAGGCAGCAAGAGAATGTGGCCAGTGTCCTAGGCTGGGACGGGAGGTGAACAGAGATATCAGAGGCTGGATGGGGCACAGAAGGGGAAAGGCTCTTGACTAAGTCATGACTGATTGGGAAGCCCCTGGCCATGCCCTGCTTTGGATTAGGCATCCACCTGATCTCAGAAGCCACCATTAGGGTAAGGACAGGTCCTGGGATTCTAGAGGAAGCACTACAGCAGCACCCATTGAGGGGCACCCCCACTGAACCCCCACTGAACGCGTTTCCAGTGCGTTCTTCCAAACGCGTGTCTTTTAGGATTGGTGTCCCAAACGTGGGGCCCTCAGGGCAGCCCACCAAGGGTGCCCATCCACTCCAAGTAGGTACAGATTCCTCTGCATGCCTACGCAGTGACAGTATTACTCATGTGCTGAGGGGACATGCGTGTGCCCAAACATCACACACACAGGCATAGGCACACATGTATACACACACAGGAATATAGTTTCGTGTGCTCAGACATGCATACTATCTATGTCCAGGGACAGCAAAGTCATGTAGGCTCACCAACCCTTCCTCAGCCTCAGTGACCCTACCCTTGGCTGCTACCTCACCTTGGCTCCAGGTTTCAGGGACTCAGAGAGCTCTGGTTTGAACAGTCTTATGGCCAAGGAGGCACCAGGATGCCCCAGCTTGCCCTCTGTAATAGATGCCTAGCCCTCCCCTCAGCCTCCATGCCATTCCCAACACCCTCCCAAGCACTCACTCCCCTGGTGGTGTCGCTGCTGTCTTGGTGTTCGGGCCACCTTCCTGGCTTGGCCCAGGGACCCAGGTCCTACTCCAAGCCTTGTCCCTCACCAGAACCCTCCTCCTTCCACAAGTTGTATGTGAGACGTGGATGATCTGTCCCCAAGATGGGGTTTCCTTCCCACCTTCACACTGTGCTCCCCTCCACTTTTATCTGCTTGGACCTATGCACTAGGTGGGTGTGAGGACCAGTCTGTGAGAGTCTGGGAGAAGATAGAGACAGGAAGGCACTGTGGTTTGTAGGGAGCCTACAGGATTCTCCAGTTCCACCTCTCAGCCCAAGTGCAGCATGCTGAACCCTGAGGGCTCCCCACTCCCCTCCTAGGCCTCCCAGGCTGCTAGCAGCTCCTTTCTTCCCCTCCCCCTCCTGGTCACCTCGCTAACCTCAGTCTGTGTGTCTGTCCCAGGGATGACCCAGTCTCCTCTGAGACATGGCATGGTGTCAGTGTGTGAGGGTCTTGTCCTGGGGGCTGTTAAGGGTCTAGTTCTCACCTGGATGTCAGGCCACAGAGGGAGAGGCCAGGAGAGTACATCCAGGGTGTGCTTGGGGCTGAAAGCTCAGGAGAAGCTGCCCCTCTCTCCAGAAGCCGCTTGCTCTGGGCGTTGTGGAGCCTCCCTCTGTCCTGCCATGTCCATTCACGTGTGTCTTGTCCATATCTGCTCCTCTGCTGTGGGTCAGTCCTTTGTGGTGCAGTGTCCAGGCATATAGGGCCCATCATAGGCAAGCAAGGGGGTGGTAAGGAGGGAGGATGGCGGTCAGGCTGCTTTCCTGAAGCCCAGGCAACAGCAAAGTCCCAGAGAAGCCCCTTCCTGGGGCCTTGGGCGTCCCCTGCGCCCTCTGGGTCATCGTTGGGGTGTGGGTTTCTTCCAGAACAACAGAACCCAAAGTCCTCTATCTTCCCCCCCCACTTGTCCCCTGCTGGGCCGTGGTAGCTGCCCAGGGAGCGGTGCTAGTCCCTGGAGCAGGGAGGGTAATGGTAGGGGGCGGAGTTGAACAGGCAGGATCCAGCAGCCAGGTGGGGTTGGCAGCTTGGACCAAGTGGGGTCCTCAGTGTCACTGGTGGGCTGAGGGGCGCAGTGGAGAACTGAGCTGAGTACGAGAGCTGGGTGTGGGTATTCTTTTCCATGTTGTTCACATTCTCTCTTTCTCTCTCTCTCCACTAATCATGTCTCTCTCTCTCTCTCCTCGTTTTGTTGCATGACTTGTGTTGGTTCTCGTGATTATGTCCCACAGACTGTTTCCATTTAGCCTGGGACCTTTTCCCCTGAGTCCCCAGCTGGGCAGACCTCTGGGGGTTAAACCCAAGGATATACCCAGCAACCCCCACCCCACCCCAGCGTGCGCCCCCTGGTGCCCGCCACTGGTGTGAACAGTAAGTACATCGGTGGTGCCGCCGAAAGATGGGGCAGAGAAGCGGGCTGAAGGCCCAGCCACTCAGGTTCTCCTTGCTCTAAAGTTTAAAAAAAAATGACCCTCTCGTGGACGCTCATCTCAGCCCATTTCAAAGCCTGGAAACCATCTGAGACGCTGCCCATGTTCATTCCATTATCACAGGCCTGTGGGTTTAGTGGGGCCTGGGGAAAGCGAGTGGGAACCGAGGCTCCTGGCTGTCATCTCATCCAAAGGCTGGGGCCAGGGCAGGGGCCAGGGAGCGGGGCGGAGGGCTCGGGTACGCTTACACCTGTGGCGCTTTTCACCAGCCCCCCAGGTTAGACTGTTGTCCCCTCCTTGTTTTCCCCCCTGGAGTATGTTCAGGGGTGGGCATCCCAGCTCCTGACAGCACCCCCAATTGCACAGAAACCAACATAGTCCATCATTGTCCCTTCGTCAGAGGTCAGGGCTGGGAGAAAGAAGTGGGCCCAGGAGTGTCCCGCAAACCCGCTTGCCAGGCAGCCTGATGGCTGCTCTTTGCCCCTGCACCTTCAGGGAAAAATCAGCCCAACTTTGGGCTCTTTAAAGTTCTGAGAGCCCTGGGGCAGGGGTTGGGGGACAGAGCCAGAGGAGGGGTCTTAGGCTGCATATCTGTGAAGGCAGAGACAGAGGGAGGCAGCCACCTTCGACCCCTCCCCTGGACAAGCGCTACAGGCTTGGATACCTCAAGTTCTCACTCCTGTCCTGGCCAGGTGCTCCTGGGAGGCCCACTGGTTTCCCCAAGGAAAAATCATGCAGGGTACTATGGATCCCAGCTCCCACAGCCTCACCCCATTCATGGCCATGCCATTCCCAGCCCAGAGACCCTTGGGGAGGAGGCCCCGAGGCCTTTCTCTGAGCGCACATGTGCCGCCAAACTCACCCCCTCACACTAGGCAGCCCCCAGCCCCTGTCACATGGTGTCAGAGTTTCCTTGGTAACTGGCCTTTCTGGTTCAGAACAATTGGGGAGCGAAGCCCCTGGGATTTGTCAAGAAACGCACTGTACATGAAATGCTTTGCCATCTTGTACGAGACTTTTTTTTTAAGTTCCAAAATTATGATGGGATTTTTTGGATTTGCTTTATGAATAAATCTGATTGGTCCATTTCTCTTTTGACTGACTGCCTCTTTGTAGTGACACAATATGTACACAGGTGTGGATCCCACCCACGTGCACGCCGTGTGTGTGCACGAGGGGAAGGATCACTCCTTCGTGCAGTTACTGATGTGAGCAGGATCATGGGAGTGTCAGACCAGGCGGAACTTGTTGTCAGCTTCCCCTCTTTAGCCTTTGCAGCACCTCCCCCACTCTGGTGGCCCATGTTGGTTTCCTCCTTCCTCAAGGGGGCTGCCCTTGAGGCACACCCTAGGTGTACTGTTTGAGCTGGATCCACCCTGGCTAGGAAGATTCCACTGTGAGGGCAGAGAGCTTGGGCCAAGTCCCTAAGAGTGATGGGGTGGGGACAAAGCCAGTCAGAGCCACCTCTGCCAGCCCAAGGCCTCCCTGGATCTGGAATTGGGAGCCACAGGGCTCCTTGCTCTGGCCACACTTTATCTCTCCCACCCCCCCCACCCCCGAAAAGATGGCCCCAAACTTCCTCCCAGGTTCCTTCACAGGCTGCCACAAATTTCCCCCACCCCGGTCCATCAACTGCTGTTGTCTTCTACACATCCATTTGCTCTGCTTTGCTGGGGACGCTGACGGGAGACAGGAATGGGATGGGAGCCCTTCCCACATCTCTGTCCCCCCCCCACCCCCCGTCACAGCCTCATGCCTACATCCCCGTTGTGGCTGTGCAAGCTGACCGGGCCTGCTGGGGAGGACCCTGGCTTGGTGTGTGTGGGAGGCCAGGAGGACTGAGTGCTGCCTTTGAGTGGAGACGGAGCAGATGAAGAAGCCAAACTGTTGTGTGCAGGGCACAGAGTAAAGTGTATGACCAGGACTAGTGTGCATGGAGAACAGGGCAGGCCAGGCAGATTGGGCCCCTGTGGGGACAGGGTTGAAACATGTGATCAGGCCTTTTCAGTACAGGGGATGGGGAATCAAGGTGACCAGTCTGGATCCTTGTGGGACAGAGCAGAGAGTGTGAGCAGGCCTAGACTGAATGGCAGACAGAGCCACAAAGTGACAAGATTGGGTCCTCGAGGGTATAGAGCAGAAGATGTGACCAAACCTAGTCTACATGGTGAATGAGACACCAGAGTGACCAGCTGAGTGATAGGGACAGGCTGAGCCATCCTCTGGTGGGGATGACAGCCATATGAATCAAGAGATCGGATGGGGTCCACACAGGGGTGGAGTGCTATGGATTGGATGAGGTCTGGATTCAGGTGGGGAAGCACGAGTGATGCCTGGGTGTTGATGTGAGGCAGCCAGGCTCTGGTCAGCTGCACGGGGAGTCTGGAAGGCCCTCTCTGGACTGGAGCATTTCTGCGTGTCTGTCTGTCTCTCCCTGAGCTGTGTCTGGCCCTTTCCCCATGAATGCATCCACACCATCCTGTCTCATCAGCCCCTCCTTGGGCTTCGGGCCTGGCCTCCAGTACATGTACCGGGCCCATCACCAACTCATCTTTTTGCAAACTTTGAGCAAACCCAGGAGTCCTCCCACCCCTGCACTGTGGGTAGCCAGGAGGCTGCTAGAATGAACTGAGCCCCTCCCCCACCCGGGCCTTGCACCCTCCTTCGTGGCCCACTGCTTTGCCATCCTTGGGATGGGCTACCCTTTGCCAAAGCCCCACCTCCGGCCTGTCCCCCCCCTCACTAAACAGTTTTTAGTGTCTCAATAGCTTCTGCTTATATGTTTGAAGATTCCAAACTGAATGGGGAGGTGGCGAAGGCCGCGCTGGCGAACGAAGACTGCCCCCACATAGACCAGGCCCTCA
>PVJX010014585.1:0-44516 GCA_004027295.1 Dolichotis patagonum | reverse complement strand
TTTTTTTTTTTTTTTTTACCAGCTTTTCTGCTTGTTCTCAAAAGAGGATTGGTTTGAATTCTCTGATTCATCAATATCAGAAATAGATGTCTGATACTTTTTTGAGTTCTCCAACTTTTTAATCCATGTTTTAAAGCTTTATTTATTTCTGTAAACATCACACTTACTGCTATTCTGTGTCAAGTTATTTCAACATCTGAAAACCCTGTGGATGTGATTCTGCTATGATGGCATAGGGAGTTCAAGACGAGCCTGAACTACACAGAGACCTCACCTCAAAACACTAAAAGAAGGATCAAAATCTTGAGGCTAACACTGGCAATTTAGTAAGACCCTGTTTCAAAATAAAGTTTAAAAAGAGCTGAGGATGTACTCAGTGGTAGAACATTTCTGGGTTCAATCCTTAGCATTACAAAACAAACAAACAGGCAACCCACTCGAGTCCCCTTCTGTCTCTCCTCAGACAGAAGCTTTCTTTCTCTCAATAAATATATTCTACTCTTCACCTCCGTTGTTCCTAAAATTCATTCTTCGGTTTTAGAGAACACAAGCTTGTGGACATAGTAGGTGGGGAGTTTCATTCCCCTGTATCATTTGGAGGTCTTCCACTGAGATCACTGGACGGAAGTATGTTCTGAGGCCTACTGACTGGAAGTCAGCAATACTGGATTATACTAAGAAAACATGAGCCTCAGCAGTAAGTGGAAACATAGAGGAATAATCATGCTACATCTATGGAGTGTCAATATGAAGCAGCTGCTGCAAAGCCATAATGGTGTTTTGATGTAAAATGATAGTATAATTGACAAAAGAGGCATATAGCTAAAAATGGGGACCCAATAATTACATGTAAGCCATGGAATCCTGTAGCAACAAAAAAGGTGGACCTGTAGACCCTGTCTGAAATGGAGAATGATGCTTTGTAATATTCTGAAACTTGAAGTGTAGTAAAATAAATGCCTAGAATAATAAACAAACAAACAAGTGGATCCTTGATTTAAGAACTCAATTCATCCCTGAGGGCTGGGTGTAACTTAGCTAGTCAACTGAAGGCTCAGGCTCCTCTGCACAGCTTTCAGAGCCTCTCTCCTGTCTTCAGACAGATCTCAGGGTCCTTAGAGTGACACTGGCCCAGGATCTCTCCAATAACCAAACACAGGAAAGGGTGTTGTAATGTTCCTTCCAGAACTCTTTAAGGGTTAAATCTGTATCTGAGACCATCAAGAAGCATAGGCTGGTGGCATTCAGGTTATAGTTTAAGACTCTAATCATAAGTTAAAACTAAAATTCCTCTCAGAACCCAAATTGTTTGTATGTCAGGTCGGTCATAACTCAAGGGTCTGCTGTAAATGCATGTGAGGGCATCCGGGATGTGGCTCATCACTGGAGATGTAGCCTAGGGTTCAGTCCTCAGTAAAGCCTTGGGGGATGAATGGGGAAGAAATCTTGAAGGTGTGAAAGAGTTTACAGCAGTGAAGACAGAAAGGCCAAGTGAGGTACAGTGCTGATCCCAAGCTTGTCTGCCCTCAGATCTGTGTGTTGCCTTCCATATGTCTCACAGAGAGTATGTCCTGGATTTAATGGGAAGAGTTGGGAGAGCAGGACAGAGGAGCCAGGCTACTCCTCATCAACTCTCTTTCTCCCTAGGTTTCTGGGGCCTCCCAGACATCCTTCATCAAGTAATTTAGACCCTGGGCTCCTTTAGCTCTTGTTTTCCTTTGCGTCTTTGGCCTAGGATTGTCAGTCACTGATCTCTGGATTGCCTCTTTTAACACCTATTTGAAGATTCCATGAGTCACTTCTGTTTGTTTTAACTATTTAGAGTGGCTTCTGGTTTTTGTTCTTTTATGGTGCTGGGGAATCACCCCAGGGTGGGTAAGCAATCTGCACTGAGCTGTCCTCCTGGCCTTGCAGAAGTAAACCTGGTGGGACATGATCTTGGCCTGAGTCACAGCATGTTGCTGGTCTGGACTCTAAAGGACCATCTTGATCATCTCCCATCCTGCTAACAAAAGCCTAAAATTATCTCTTCTTCCTTTTAGCTTAAAACTTGTAATTCTGCCATTGATAATAATATCACCAAGCATTGTCACATGCTTCGAAGACACAGAAGGACAATCTATGTTTCACCTGATGGGCCAGTTGAACCCACAGCCTCTTATGAGGAAAATTTTCAGCTATGCCTGCTAGGGCAAGATCCTTAAGCACTGGCAAAAGTGCATATATCTGCTCCTCTTAACTATCACCACAGTCACGACGCTGGGCTGGGGAGGTGTCACTTGGCCGAGGGCAGCTGGCCCTTGGGTGGGTGAGTTCCTAGGAGGAAACCTAGAGAGAGAAAGCTTCACCAGCTGGGCCATGGTCTGTCCAGTGTTTGACCTCTACGTTTAGAAAGTCAATTAGTTGGTAGGAGGAACAAAAGCAGGCAGTCACTCAGAGGTCAATTGGCATAGAGAGAAGAGACACAATGTCAATAGCTGAGTACTCAGGAAAAAATGGGCAAATTCTTTCAATAAAGGGGTTGCTTTACTTGTGCTGGACCCTGGAGGAATGTTCAGTTCAGAAACCATGTAATAGCCTCTGCCCTGTTCACCGTCCTCAAGTTCTCATCATGCCTGTGTGATGCAGTCACCTTACCAATTCCTGTTTTCCTGTTTGGTTGTGACTTGTGGCTAAGATTTGTCTTTATTTTCTTTTAGAAAATTTCTGTGTATCCTTTCAATAAACTGTATAATACCTAGTATAATTTGAGTGTTTTGTTCTTGTTGTTTTGTTTTGTTTTTGTTGTTGCTTTTGAGGCAGCATCTTACTATATAGTTCAGCCTGGCCTTGAACTCACTATGTATCACAGGCTGGTCTCAAACTCATGGCACTCCTCCTGCCTCAGCCTCCCAAGTGCTGGGATTACAGGTGCATACCACCACTCCTGGCTAATTTGAGTGTGTTTTGTTTTTTGCAACCAATATAACAATCTAAGACTATTTTAAAAGTATTTTAATACTTTTCCCAAATCTTCTATACTGCAATTCTATCAAATAAGCAGGTTAGAGGTTATTACTGTCATTTAAAGAAAGGAATTTCAAGCTTTAGATTAGCTAAATAATTTGTCCAAGGTCACTGAACTAAGTAACAGAGTTAGAGCTAGAGTCCAAGTTGTTTGGTTTTTGTGTCAAATATCCACTGGCCTGCTCTTCTCTAGTTCCCAACGGTCGTACAAGCTCATATGTAGCATTAATGATTTATGTAGTAGGAAGATAAGTGTTCAGATATATTAGCTATCAGATATTCACTAGTGGGTACCTAAGCATCCTTCCATTTACTTGGGAAATTTACACTTCTCGGCATCTTTTATGATAATTACTGCTCTGCTGAACAGAGGGAAGAACAAGGTGAGTCATAACAGTCAGTTCTTGTACTGAAAAGCAGACCCATCCATCCATTCATTCAGAAATAGTTATCAGGAAACTATTCTGTTGTGAAAATTTGGCAAGTGCAGAGGACATACAGATGAATAAAACATTCTTTGCTCACAAGAAATTTTTAATCCAAAGGGAGAGCAATGTAAGTAACAAATACATAACAGCATAGCACGAGAAGGGCCAGATCCAAGAGCAAAGCACAGATTCAGGCTGGAGGGGAGTATGATGAGATCTATGACAGGGCACCCCAGAGAAGGCTCGCTGGAGGAAACAACATGTAAGGAGGCTTTGTCAAATTAATAGGAAAATAACTACTTAATGGTGAAAAGAGAAAGAACACTGCAATGAAACTTTTATGAAGGACTCATAATGAAGAGAATAAGGAGGGTTGATGGCCCACCCAACAAGAAAGACAGTTTTGAGGTTTGAAGTCAGCAGCAGAGGTGCACGCCTGTAATCACAACACTCCAGGAAGCTGAGGCAGGAGAGTGGCAAGTTTGAGCCCAGACCAGACAATTTAATGATTTAGCAAGAACCTGTCTCACAATTTTTTAAAAAGGACAAGGAAAGATAGGTGTGGTAGCACATACCTGGCATCCCAGCAATTGGGAGGCTGAGGCAGAAAGTTCCCAATGAGTTTGAGGCCAACCTGGACTACATGGTGAATTCAAATCCAGCATGAATTCATAGCAAAACCCTGACTCAAACAAACAAGCAAACATTGGGAGTATAGTCAGTGCAAAGACCCTGGTTCAAGCCCCAGTACTTAAAAAGCAAGTCTGAGTAAATAGTATATGGACACATCTGTCAAGTAACACCTTTACTAAGACATGGCCAATGGACACGGCCAGTAGGAAGGTCTTGGTACCTTTCCAGGATTGTTTCCAAAGAAGGAAGAAGTGGTAATTAAAAATGCAACGGGATCCAGAATGCAGGGTGGGGGGCGGTTTAAACAGAAGTAGTAAACAGAAACTGTTTCAGAAACCCTAAAGATAAGTGAAAATTGTGCCAGTATTTTTCTCTAAAGTTGAAAAGGGTTAGAGCACTTAACATACAGAAAGAGTGGAATTTGAGAGAATAATATCTAAATTGTAGGCGATTTTAAAAAGAAAAGGTATCAATAGTAATTAATCTTATCTGGAGGCTACATGTGTGCCAGGCATTGTTCTGAATGTAGTAACTCATTTACGTTTTCGTAACACCCTTATAAACCGGAGTATCAGTGTTGTGATCACTATATTACAAACAAGGAAATGGAGGAGGCAGTTGAAGTTACTTCCCCAGAGCTCACACATCAGAAAGTGGTAATAGAGTCTTGGCAATGGGAATTGAATCTTGCAAATAGGATCCAGAGTTTGGACCCAAGTTGTACAGCTAAAAAGTAGGAGGAGTAGAAACTACCTGAGATTGCTGGATATTGAAAACATATTTCTCGCATTCTTAGAGGAGATCTTGGAATCAAACTAAAAGATCAGTTTGGTTCTGAATGTTAAGATGTTGAAAACTCAAAAATGTTTGCTGAAGGGCACAGTGAACTTTTAAAAAATACCAAGCAGGTTTCTAAAGCACCCAGAGAGTACACTGGATACAATGTATTTCAATATCCTAGGGAAAAATTCACAAAAAGTACATTCTTGGGTATTAACCAAGAGCTCACTTATAAATAACTTTTATGTATTACAGGATTGGAGTCTCTCTATTTGAAGAACTGAGAACAAGCATTGGGCTGACCTTTAGCTAAATCAGATGCTCTTGTCTCTGAGGAGATCGTGAAGTATTTCTAAAGATTTACTGACACCTCTCAACACCTTTTCCTTCTCTCTGTCTCTGTCTCTGTCTCTGTCTCTGTCTCTGTCTCTGTCTCTCTTTCTGTCTGTCTCTCTCTCCCTCTTCCCCCTCTGTCTGTCTTTCTTTTTCCCTCTCTTCCTCTCTCCCCTCTCTGTCTCTGTTTGTCTGTCTATCTGTCTCTCTCTCTGGCTCTATGACTCATCCTGCATTCCTTTCTTCTTCCCAACTGCCACCAACCTATCTACGGTTCTCCTCACAAGGCTATCTGAGCAAAGAGTGCTTGACCTCAGGAAAAAAATTCAAAGGCTCCTTTCTTTCTAAGAAATCACTGTTAATTGCTATGCGGAAACATATTTGTAGTCAAAAGACATGACAAAAATGAGGAAGTAACAATTATTCCCAAAATGTAAACAAGTTCTACAAGTTATTCCTAGTATTTTACCAAAACTATTCAGTAGGCTGGGAGTAAACTAATTTTATCATAGTCTTACATGGAACTTGTTTTTGTGTAATCGTTATTTATTAAGCAGTTACATGTTTGACTCCTTTTACATATTAGCATCCTACTTGATAATAACAAAAGGGTTGGCAAGTGTCCTGGAGTGACTATAGTGGTTTGGATCTTGTTTATTGTTTGAGACAGGGTCTTGCTATGTAGTGCAGGCTGGCCTTGAACTTGCTTATATAACTCGGGCTCCTCCTGCCTCAGCTTCCTGAGTGATGGGATTACAGACGTCTGCCTCTACTCCCAGCTAATAGTTTGGATTTTAAAAGTCCTCCCAAATTCCTTGCTTGGAGGTTTGCTCTCTAGAAAGATGCTATTGGTAAGTTGTGAAAACTTTAAAGAGACAGAATATACTGAGAGGCCTTTAGCTCCTTTGGGGACCCTGTCCATTCCTCTTTTTCTCTGTGTGCACCCTGACTCTTGGTGAGTTGAGCAGTTTTTTCCATCATGTGCCCCTGACCTGATGTGCTGCCTTCCCATGGATCCAAAAGCAATGGGGCCAATCAATCATGACCCAAAGCCCCCCAAACTGTGAACCCAAATAAATCTTCATAATGTGACTATCTCACATTATGTGACTAATGGGAGAGAAAGCTGACCAAGGCAGTGACTTAAAAGTCACCACGATTCCTAACTCATGACTCAGGCAGCTGCCCAGCTGTGACATCCATGCCTCTCTGGTGTGGCCCGATCAGGACAGACGGTTTGACAGAGGGAAGCATGTGACAGCTCTTGTGAAGGGGGTTGAGGGGCACACTGCATAGAAGTTTAGTTTAAGGACTGACTGCCCTGGCAGGCTCTCTTTGGCAGAATACTTGGCAAGATCACCTTTGCCTGGTGACTGCTCTTCAGACTTGGAGATTCACATACTGGATTTTCTCATTCACCCAGAGGTGGTAAGAGTCTTAAAGGCAATTCACTCTAATCAACCTCACAGGACACTGATATCACAGCCATATATATATTATTTTTTTGAGACAGGGTCTAGATATGTAGTTCAGGTTGGTCTCGAACTCACTATTTAGCTCAGGCTGTCCTCAAACTCACAGTGATCCTCCTGTGTCAGCCACTTGAGTGCTGGAATTACAGGTACCACCATGCCTAATTTCACAGTCATAATGTTATAAGGTGTATTCTTTTCCAGATGAGACTCTTAATCTGGGACCCACTCTTCTTGCTATGAAGGAAACTGGAAACCAGGAAGTTTATTAGTGAAGGTAGAATTGTAGCAAGGGAAATAGAAAATTAAAGGGTAATAGTTCCTTTTAGCTTTGAGCACAGCTCATGAAATATTCCTTTTCTTATAGCAGAAGATGCAGCCTGATGGTCCTTGCTCCCAGGCAAAATATCTTTCTTCAAAGGTCAGGAAGTGGATTGGACATGTCCACTAGCTGTCTCAGTAGTTCTTTGAGTATTAGAGAATAAAAGTCTTAGCCAGGCATGGTGGCCTATACCTATCATCCCAGTACTCAGGAGGCTGAGGCAAGAGGATTGTCATGAGTTCAAGGCCAACCTGGGTTCCATAGTGGGTTCAAGCCACTCAGAATTGTATAGTGAGACCCCTTCTTTAAAAAAATCTTGTGTACATTCGTGCTTTTTTGTGACTAGCCTGTACAAGATGCAAACATTTCTAAAAAACAGCCTTTGAGGGCCAAGGATTTAGCTCAGTGGCATAAGCACCTGCCTGGCAAGTGCAAGGTCGCAAGTTTGATACCCCATACCAAACAAACAAACAAACAAACAAACAAAAAACCAGCCTTTGCCCTAGAGGAGGTTATCTTGTAGGGAAGAATAATGACATGAAAACCCATTGTACAAACTTTAGGTGCTCAGAAGCCAAATGAGTCAAAACAGAGAATAATTACTGAGGGTGAGCACAGTCAGGGGAAGCACTAACTGATCAGAAACCATAATAATGGGTTATGGTTTAAATCTAAAATGCTCCCCCGAAGTCTCATGGTTGGAATGTGGGTGGTGCTACATCCACCATTCATCAGTGGATGGATCTCCGATGGGTTCAGAAGCAAAATGTGCTGCTGGGATGCGGGACCTGGCAGAGGTGGCTCACCGGGGACATGACCTGGAAGGGGGTGTTCTTGTCCCCACTCCTCTCTTTCTCGCTCAAGATGAATAGGTTAAATTTAGATTTTTTTTTGGTTTGAATAGCTTTTTTTATTTTAAAAAGAGTAAAATAATACAAAACAGAATAAAGCAAATCAGAACAGAACAATGCAAGTGATACAGGACTTCAAAACAAGACAACAGGAAATCAGCAATGGCTACCATAATATTTCGTTTTCTTCAAAATAGCTGTCCATACCATCACACACAATAAAATCAAACGAAACAAAACAGACACAAAACCAATTAAAACCAAAGAATAAAAGTATTACAGGACTTCAAAACAAGATAACAGGAAATCAACATTAAATTTAGATTATAGCCAGACATGATGGTGCATACCTTAATTCTAGCACATGGGAGGCTGAGGCAGGAGGATTGCTGTGAGTTTGAGGTCAACCTGGGTTACACAGAGTCCAAGATCAGTCCGGAATGCATAGCAAGTCCCTATATCAAAAAGCAAACATTAAGATAAGTAGAGGGGAAAACAGTGATGTAAAGACTATGGAGGGGGCACCCATGCAAGGCAACAGTGCCACTGAGAAGGCCGTTCTCACAGGCTGGTGAGTGTGAACCTGAAGACGGCTGCCTTCCGAGGCAGAAAGGGACTTTAGAAAGGAGGAGTTTGCTGTGCAGGGTGAGAATGTGTTCAGGGAGGACCGCCAGATGTGGAGACCCTGAGCTGAGATGCTGAGGGGCCCAACCCAGGCAAAGGAGAATGCGCAGGAGGAACTGATGTTGGGGGCTGTTTGTGATGAGACAGTGCCTCAAACTCACAGCTGATCCTCCTGCCTCAGCTACTTGAATGCTGGGATTATAGGCATATATCACCATGTTGGGCAGGAACTGATATTTAGAAAGGGGGAACACACACACACACACACACACACATACATACACACACACACATGTTCTTTTTGTTATGTTTTGTTTTTTGAGACATGGTCTCACTATGTAGTCCAGACTGGCCTCAAATTCATGGCAACCCTCCTGCCTCAGCCTTCTGAGTGCTGGGATTAAAAGCATACACCCGATGCCCAGCCCTCACATTCCGGATGATGCACATTGGTGTTATTGTTTGATGTAGACACATTACATTTCCTTAGTGCCTTTTATCTAAGAATTGTAAAGAGCAAGGCAAACATTAATTAATTCTTACAACATCGCGAACTATAATTGTATGCATATATAGTAGATGAATCACCTGACAAACCAGCAAAACACAGCCTTTACGGGAAAGACTAGGCTGGTACAACTTAATGCATAAATAACCCCGTCAAACAGTTTAGGGCAGAAAAAAAAGCATCTCTCTCTCTCTCTCTCTTTTTTTTTTTAACTAAAAACAGACAGAGTGCCATTAAAAAATATCCAAATAATAACTTCATTAGATTTGTAACACTCTGACTTTTGCAACAAATACTACCAGAAAAAGAAAGAAGCATTACAGTCTATTCACAGCTATACTTTCAATCTTATTGTCTCTTCCAACTCAAGCGCTATAGCAGCGAAGCAGACCTGGTCATTAAGCAAAGCTTTGATTTAGTAGCATCGCAGGGAAAGTGTGCCATGGGCTGACTCATCAACACTGTGTTTCTCGCCTAGATTTCCCTGGAGTCTCTCCTTCGGGTATGTAGCAGGCAGAGGCCTGTGTAGCTGAAGAGAGAATGAATCTTCATTATTGCTTTTTAGGCGCCTTTCCTTAATAAAAGCAAAAATAGAATGTGTAAAGAACACTTAAAGGAAATGGCCTCCTTTCTAAATTGACTCACTAAGTGATCAAGGGTATACTACAACAATAAAAGTTTTGCTCAGTGGGACTGATTTAACACCTTTTCCTCTTTTGCGGAATCTAGTCTTTATCCTAGCTTTTCAAAATAAAAAAATTCAAATATATACAAAATAGATAAAATAATATAGATTCCACATACCTATTACTTAACTCTTATAATTGTCTCCATGGCTCCTTTTACTCAAACATTGCTAAGAAGTGAACACCAGGGGCTGGGGATTTAGCTTAGTGGCATAAGCACCTGCCTTGCAAGTGCGCGGTCATGAGTTCAATTCCCGGTACTGATTTTAAAAAAAAGTGAACACCATGGAAATTTCCATGCTAGGTGTGTAGTGCAGGCCTATAATTCTAGTACTCAGGAGGCTGAGGCAGGAGGATTTTCTCGAGTTTGAGGCCGGCCTAGACAACATAGTGAGTTCAAGGCCAGCCTGCACTATATATTGAGACCTTGTCTCAAAAAAGGCAACAAAAACCAGGCCCTTCCTTTGACAATAGAACATTTGTCTCAAAAGGTCTCATAGAATCTTGAAGGTCAAATTTGAATTTATTTTAATGGAGTTTATAAAACAAGTACGAATACTCACATCATAAGTTTACCTTATGGGAAGAAGAGAAAAATATGTTACAAAATCCAACAAAATGTCTAAACCCATTTAGTAAGTTGGCACTTTAATACCTTTGATTTAATTTTTCAAAAATATTCTATGGTATCAACTTTACTATTCACTTTTTAAATATTTCTATTTAAAAGGTAGGGAAACTGAGGCTTGGAGAAATTAAGTAACGGGCTCATGCAAACCAACTTGCAGCAGACAAGCCCTGATTCCAAAATCTGTGGTTTGTTTTATGCACTGGACCAGAGGACTCCTAGAGCACCACACAAAGACATGTGTTACTAATGTTAGCTGGGGAAAGAAAATGGTTGGGAGAAAAAAAAACCAAAACCTTCAAAACCACTGTTAAAATTTAACACTAAAACTGCTGGACAAGGTGGTGCATGCCTGTAATCCCAGCAAGAGGATTGCTGTGAGTTTGAGGCCAGTCTGAACTTCATAGTGAAACTCTGTCTCCAAAAGAAAAAAAAAAGTTTATCACTAAAGCTAAAACAAGGAAATCCAGTCTACCTTACTCCATTAAAAAAAAAAAACTAAGATTTTTTTTACCAAGACCTAACAAATACATATGTTGCTCAGCAATGCAATTATTTTATTGCTATTCATTTATTCATTTATTGGTACTGCGGCTCTGAGCCAGGGCCTTTGTACTGAGCTACATCCCCAGCCTTTTTGAAACATTTTAAAATTTCGAGACAATGTCTCACTAAGCTGCTAAATTGTCCAGACTGCCTCACACTTGGGCTTCTTCCCTACAGCCTGTCAGTGTTGGGGTTAGAGGCATGTGCCACCACACCAGGGGAGAACAATAATTTTAAATAGTCATCATTGAAGAGTAAGCCCTAATTTAACCTTGCTCACTGTCATAATAATAAATTAAATCCGAAGTTGTGCCAAATAAATTCACCATTAACACATCACCTAGATCCATTATGAGTCCACACCATTCCAGTGCAGTGCATCAAAAATTGAATTTTATTGCCTTAGCCATTCTTACATTTAAAAAAATTATCAATGTGCAAAAGTGCAAGTAGAATTTTATTTGATATATTTTCCCTTTAAAAAAAATTTTTTTTGCACTGGAAATTGAACTTGGGACCCCACACTTGCCAGGCATGATACATTTTTCTTAATAAAAGGCCCACAATCATTTTGTGTACAATTTATATTGCTTAAGAGTTTCTTTTAAACTGTATTTTTGTTAGTAAATATTGTATTGTTTTAACTTTTCTCTATTTTACTTCATTTAAAATTTTAATCAAGGCCAGGCATGGCGGTGCGTGCCTATAATCCTACCACTTGGGAGACTAGGGCAGGAGGATCCTTGTGAGTTAGAGACCAGCCTGGGTTACAAAGTGAGTTCAAGGCCAGCCTGAACTGCGTAGTGAAACCTGGTCTCAGAAAAGATAAAAAACAAAAACAAAAACAAAAAACAAATAAAACTTTAGTCAAAGTGCTATACACACACAATTTAATAAACTCAAATAAGTTTTAGTAAATTATAGCTGGATATGGTGGCACATGCCTGCAGTGCCACCTACTCTGGAGACTGAGGCAGGAGATTCACAATTTCAAGGCTAGCCTAGGCAACTTAGTGAGATCCTATCTCAAAATAAAATTTAAAAGGAACTAGGAGTACAATACAGCACTAGACTACTTGCCTAGCATGTACAAAGCCCTGGGTTCTTTTTTTTTGGGGGGGGGCTTTTTTTTGCGGTACCAGGGATCGAACTCATGACCTCATGCTTGCCAGGCAGGCGCTTATGCCACTGAGCTAAATCCCCAGCCCCAAAGCCCTAGGTTCAATCCCCAGTGCTGAAAAAGAAGCCATGAAGATGAATTGCTTTACTCTTCCAAATTACCTCTCAATGATTATCTCAGGGAAAAAAAAAAAAAAATCACTTTTTTTTTTTTTAAACCGTTCAACTGTTTACTTGTGGCTGTATGGTTAGGTTATATTTTAAAATATCACTTTTAGACATTGGTTGACTTCCTGGCATGTTAAAAAGAGTTTATTACTTGAATAAGTATTGATTGAGCACCTACAATATGCCAGACCCAAAGTACAGACAAAGTACTGTCTGTACTTTGGGTTCCAGAGGCAACAAAACAGACAAATCCTCGACTTTTTGAAACTAACCATCAAATGAATAAACCTTCCTCCACACTTCTTATATAATTATGATTGGGCTGGGGATTTAGCTCAGTGGCATAAGCACCTGCCCGGCAAGGGCAAGATTGTGAGTTCCATCCCTGGTACCAAAAAAAAAAAAAAACATCTAATATAATTATGATCTTACAATGCATAATGATATTTTAGTTAACTACGAGCCACAAATACAATGGTGGTAGTGTAGTATGTCACTGGCATGTTTGTGGTGATGCTGGTATAAATCCACTCTGAAGCCAGTCATATAAAAGTATAGCACATACAATTATGTACAGAACCTAATATTTGATAATAAATGACTGTTATTGGTTTATATAGTCTTTGTAATATATACTTCATTATTTTATACTGTACTCCTACTTATAAAAAATGTTTTCTATGAATCAGTTGACCGTGTTACTGTAGCAGCCTCATATACCTGTGCCACAACCCATGTGGCTTTTGAGGTTCTTGGGGTGAAGGACCACAAGAAGTTGAGAAAATAAAGAAGAGATAAAGCTGGGGTCAGGTGGAGCCCTTACTCTCCTGAAGAGAGAGAAGGAGCTCCCCTTTCACCGTAGGGGCGTTTATTTATATCTCTTAGCAACTTAATGTCATATGACACTCACTGTTCTAGCAATAGGTGATTTTTGGGCTGAAGCAGCTTTTTTATGTGGCTTGCCTTGGGCGCTTTTTGTTCTTGAGATGGTCATGCTCTAGCCTTGCATGTGTGGTCAATTTCCAGCTTTAATGGCTCCCAACACATTTGTTTACTGTCTCTTTGGTGCCAAGAACAATAGACCTATATACTATATACTATATACTATATACTATATACTATATACTATATACTATATACTATATACTATATACTATATACATCTTGGATGTGTAGTAAGCTATACCACCTAGGTTTTTTGACAGTGCGTTCTATGACATCTGCACAACGAAATTGCTTGCATATTTTGAAGGATGTATTATATCATTAAGTGCAGCATGACTATTCAAAATAATTTTAAATTAATCATCTGCTTGAATTTTTTTTTTTTCTGAGACAAGCTCTTATTGTGTAGTTTAGACTGGCCTTGAACCAGCTATGTAGCCCAGGCTGGCTTGAAACTTACGGCAATTCTCTTGCCTCAGCCTCCTGTGTGCTGGTATCATAGGTGTGTGGCACTGCTTGAATATTATGTCTATATAAATATTATTCACTACAGAGTTCCAAACTATGCTATTATTATAGTTTTTCCTGCAACTCTTAAGCATGTTTTCTAAAGAAACAGTTTTTAAATTATGTCTGAGACATTTGCACTGTTATGACAAAATATCACAGACTGGATGGCTACCTCACAAACGGGAGGGAATTCTTTCCCACAGTTCTGGTGGCTTAAAGCCCAAGATGGAGTCACTGCCAGTCACTATCTGGTGGGCACCTGCTGGCTGTGTTCTCACATGGTGGAAAGCAGAAGGACAAAAAGGGCTGAACGTGGTGCGAAGCCTCTTTTATAAATCTGTCAACCCCATTCACGAGGGAGGAGCCCTCAGATCTAATCTTTTCCTGAAGTCCCTATCCTTGCGGAAATTAAATTTTAGTGTGAATTTGGGGGACCCATCGGATAACAGTAAGCTGTCACAACTGCTCAGTTAGAGTCCCCGTCACTGGCTCTCCCTGAATGCCCGTGGATAAGGAGAGGGCAGCTCCTTACTTCCCAGGAACCTCCTCTGAGCACGCCACTGGTCTTTCCTGTCTACATGGCCTGTTTCCCAGTCTGCGTCTTCAGGGGTGCAGGGCACTGTTTTCCTGGATCCCATGTCTTTCTGTGTCTCATCACTTCAATCCTTTTGCCGTTTTCCTGTAACTGGGTTTCTCCCTCTGGGCTCTTGTTCGGAGGGCAATGGAGGACCGAGGCCAACAGGACAGTAGAGGGGATTGGTGCAGGGCGTGGTCCATTAGAAAGAACGAGGAAAGTCCCAGCTAGATGGGAGGGCAAAGACCAAGCCCAGGCGAGCAAGGGGTGAAACACCGGTATGCAGCTGCTTGCTGGGCTCAATCTTATCAGCAGGGTTCATTCTTTCTTGGTCCTTCGCGTTCCAGTTTTTCTGAGGCTTCTCTTACTCAGGGTCTTGTCCTTTGCACTTTAGTTTCTCGAGGCTTATAATCAGCTCATCCAGGTCCTGGCCTTCAGTTTACTCAGTTTATTTACTTCATTCAGGCCCTACTTATCTCCCTGCTACCTCCTGGTCTCAGTTGGAGGACACATTCCTAGGAAAATCCAAAGACTAGTTGGGAAATAAATTTCTGGGTCCTGTCATATATTCAAGGACCCTACTCTCTGCTTTGAAAATATTTTTTCCTCAGAATTCTGAAATAGTTGCTTTTTAAATTTTTAATTAAATTAATTTTTTGACACGCGGTCTCCCTGTGCAGTTCAGGATGGCCTCACTAAGTAGCTGAGGCTGGGCTCAAACTCAGGAAGATCCTCCTCCTGCCTCTCCAGAGCTAGGGTTACAGGTGTGTGCCACCATGTCTGGCTTCTCCCAGGGAGTCTTAAAAAAATCTTGCATTTGTTTTTGGTGTTATAAAATTTCGCAACGAAGTTGGGCCTGATAGTGCTAGCACTCAGGACCACTGAGGCAGGAGGACTGCAAGTTTGAGTCTACTCAGCCGGGATGCTTAGTGACTTAGCAAGATCTTGCTTCAAAATTAAACAAACAAACAAGTAAAAAGAGCTGAGGGTGTAGCTCAGTCCAGATATCCAAGATTCAGTCCCCAGTACCCTCCTCCATCACAATGACAGATTGTGTGTGTGTAGATGTGTGTATGCATGTGTGCATTTGTGTGCATGTGTGTGCGTATGTTTCCAGCCATTGCTCTGAGTATTTGGTTTTTTACTTTGTAGATGTCTGTCTTTTGAGTTTGAGCCATTTTCTAGTACTTTTTATTTATTCATCTCTATTTTCCCTTTACATTTTTTAGGAATTTATAACTTGAATGTTAGCTTTTTTGAACTGATCCTCTATCTCCCCTTTATTTTCTATTTTCTACCCTTCTCTGCTTTCTGAGATACTTTGTTACATTTCTCTTTCAAACTCTCTAATCACATTGTTATTTTTACTACCAAATTGAAAATTGCTGAGATATTTTTTGTGTTCTGTTTGGAATGTTCAAAACATTCTGTTTTTCCTTTAAAATGGGTATCATATAATTTCTAAAAATTCTAGAGTTTTTAAAAAAATTTCATCTCTTTGTATGTAAAACATTATTTTCTCAAAAACTTTGTGAGTGTGGTGGTGCATGCCTGTGATCCTAGCACTTCGGAGGATGAGGCAGGAATATCACCAAGAGTTCAAGCCCAGCCTGGGCTACACAGTGAGTTGAAGGCCAGCCTGAACTACATGGGTGAGACCTTGTCTCAAAACAAACAAACAAACAAACAAACTACAAAAAAGAATGATGTCATATGGGCTGGTCCTTGTTTGGTCTCTAGTGCTGTAGGTGAGGCAGAATGCAGCACCAGGAACTTGAGAGCATCACCTCACAGAGATAGTAGAAGGTATTGTCAGAAGGAAGTTTGAAGGCCTGTGTCAAATCACAGGCACGTCCTAAACTGTGGCAGAGCATGGGGCTCCAGCTCGTACAGAGGCATAGGGAGAAAAACTGCTTGGAGGCAATAACTGAGCAAAAAGACTTGGTACCAGAAAGATGTGGTGGGAGAAAGTGGGGAAGGCGAAAGGTAGAGAGCTACATTTCTTGATGCTGCTGTCTCTGAGCAGAGGCAGGTGACCTCAGCAAGGGCTCAAAATAGGCTGTAGCCACATCAATCCCATCAGGGAGGCCGGGAACCCCTCCCAGTAGGCATTGTCAGGGCGTAGAATGCTAGCCAAGAGAAGAATCAACCAGTTCCAGTTTCTTTGGAGCTTGTCTGCAGCCTCTGCTCTCTCTCTCTCCAACCCTAACCCTAAGCCTAACCCTTCTTCAAGCTTTAATAATCTGCAATGACCTTGGCAGTGAGAAGCCAAAGACTCAAAGTTCTCAGTGCCAAGCAACTAAAGCTTCTAGTTCTGTGCTCATGTCAACAGTACCTGCCCTCAGTTTTTATAGCAGATGACATTCTGCCACAGTCTTAAAGCTGGGACCACAAATTCACAATGGCTAATTTTGTTTATTTCCCTAAAGGATAAATGGAGGCTTGGGATTATGGTATCACCCTGTTGAGACTGCCCATTAACTCTTGGGATGGGCTATCTTCTCCCATCCACTAAGACTAAACTAAAACTACTAAAATGAAAAAGAACACTCCAGAGTAAAATCTTTCTAAGCATAAAATCATCTCTACTGTGGGCCAGGGGTGTAGCTCAGCGGCATAAGTGCCTGCTTGGCAAATGCGAGGTCGTGAGTTCAATCCCCCGTACCAAAAAAAAAAAAAAAAAAAAAAAAAAAATCATCTCTACCCTCTTGAGTCATCCCTGGATTATCTATTGTCTGCAGTATCTCAGACCTATGAATCTCCTCTGAATCTTCTACAGGAATCTTCTGCTAAACCTGGAATCTTCTGCAGACCTGAAATCTTTCACTAGCCCCTTCTATTATTGTATTGCACACACTCAACAAATAGTGGATGGTTTGGAGTATCTGGGTCTTTGCTCATCCTGAGGCATTGTCTTCCTTCTAGCCCCTCATCATGCATTACTAAATTTGTCTGTTTCTTATTTTATCCTTCGCCATACCCTCATACGGGCAGTTAGGGATCTTGGTTAGGTCCCCAATACTGTCCAACACCATAGTGGCACCTTCCTGGAGGTTTCTCTTCCCCCCATTTGTTTCTAGACCCTGAAAGCTTTCTGCATCACATTCAGGTCATAA
This sequence comes from Dolichotis patagonum, assembly GCA_004027295.1. Taxonomy (NCBI): domain Eukaryota; kingdom Metazoa; phylum Chordata; class Mammalia; order Rodentia; family Caviidae; genus Dolichotis; species Dolichotis patagonum. The sequence goes on along the minus strand of PVJX010014585.1, from coordinate 27,267 downwards.
GCATCAGATGTGGCAATGAAATAAATTCCAAACCTTTTAGCATTGGACTCTCTCAGAGCATTTTGACCGGAGAAATCAGGTAGTTAGTTATGATCACCGATCAGCATGATGTCTCCAACCTCACACTTGGGGTTGAGCCCTTCAGCTATACTGGTGACCACCAGGGTAACTGCACCCAGAAGCCAGAAAACCCTCATCGAGAGTGCCACTTTCCAGAGCAAATACTGCATCCATGCCTCTGGCCGGCATGGCACACCAGCTCTGCCACTCGGGAATGCAGACACCATCAACCGGCACAACCTAGCACTGTGCTTCAGGAAACCTGGGTATCTTGCTGTAGTCAAAGCCCTGGACCTGAGAATTAATTTCTCCACCAGATCTCCTAACAGAGAACTGCAAATCACGGACACCAGGGGTGAGTGCTTAGCATGCTGGAGAAACTATTCTGCAGTGTTCTAATAATCTTCATCTGTGAATCCATTGTTCATAGTCCCGCCATTGCATTCCCAGAGATCCTGTTCTCCACGGTGATCTTCTTGGAGGAGCTTTGTGGTGTTTGAGGGGTCTGGGCCACACATTCAGTGAACCTGAAGTTTTAAAAGGAGTTTCTTCTTCCTGTGTGCTATGATTTGGATGTGGTTTTGAGGCAGGAAATAGCTAAGGAAAAGACTGGAGAATGAAGGGAGGGCTGGCCTGTCATGGAGCCCAGAGTTTGGGCTCCAGTTGGGGCATAAGATAACCAAGGAAACACTTGGAAAAAGGGGCAGGCCCACCTTGGAGCCCAATTTCTGGAACTAGACCCACTTTCTGAATTAAACATTAAACATGTCCAGATCTATTTAGCTTTTGTTCTTTTTTCTTTTTTGAGATAGCATCTTGATGTGCAGGGCAGGCTGGCCTTAAACTCACCATGATCCTCCTGCCTCAGCCTAGTGAGTGTTTGAATTACAGATTTGTGCCACCAAGCCCAGGCCTCGCAGATCTAAATACACTGGGAAAAGGTAACCAGGCAACATAGTTTACACACAGTAAGTTGTCAGGTATGCTTGTGTGTGTGTGTGTCTGGGGGGGTCTTCTGCAATCTTTGGCAGACCCAAGGCTGATTACCATGCTATCGACTATGCAGATTTGACACCCCCCCCAGCCCCCCACCCCACTCCGCTCCTGCTTTGGATGCCATGGCAATTCCCTTTAGGAGTCATAAAAGGTCAAACCTCCAAAAAAACTCGCCTTGAGGCACAGGGGCTGAGTCAGTCCGACATTGGCAGGAGTCATACCTCAGTTCAAATCCTCAACCCTACCCCAAGCCCTAGGCTCAAAGCCCTGAACGCCAAGCTTCCTTGGGGCCATGACCTCTGCTCATGGCCCACTCACCCCTGTGGAATGCATCTTGTCTCCCCCCTTTCAAATAAACCATTGATCCTGCCGCTACTTTGGGGTGGTTTTCTTAAGGATATTAAAAAAACTAGAGAAGGCCTCTAGCCTGGCAAGTTTGTCCCAATCTGTGTTGATGTTTGATCCTCCATGCAGCTAGGAGAGGAGATGGTTCCTTTAAGAGGTGGGGTCTGGTGGGCGGTCCCAAAATAGCCCCACCCTCCCTGGCTTTTGATCTTTTTTTTCTTTTGGTATCGCTGATTGAACTCGAGGTAGGCACTTATGTTATGCTCCTGAGCTAAATCCCTAGCCCTTCATGGAAATCTCTTGCTGCTGTTTTTGCTCCTATCAATGTGGCACTGCTTGATGTACGGTGATGTACCTCCGGGCCCCTCTCTGGAGCTAGCACTATGCTATTTGGATTTTCAGCTTCCCAGAGATAAACATTGTTTACAGTTTCTGGTATGTTTGCCTCAAAAGTACCCAACTGTGTAGATTTTAAAGGTTTACACTTTTTGGCCAGTTGGGATGGTGCATGTTTGTAATCCCAGCATTCTGGGAGGTTGAAGCAGGAGGATCACAAGCTAAATTGTTTGAGCCCAACAGTTTAGCATCTTTGCAAGGCCACTTCAAAATTAAAAAAATAAAAAACGGCCAACATTGGCAGGAGTCATACTTCAGACTTAGCATACTTCAGATGTAACAAAGGCCATGAGATGAATCCTCATGAAAAAAAAAGTTAAACTTTAGGGGCCTATAGTAAATCTTGCTTGGCTGTTAATGATCAATTACAACTTTTAAAAGTGATCCGCATCTGTGTATCCTTACATTTCTCCCAAAGCAGACTTCTGTAGTTCTCAGGGGTGCCCATACTACTGCCAGCCAAGTGAAGAATCCAAATATGTAAAACAGCTGAGGGAAGACAACTGGAAGTGCTGAGTAGTGTACAGAATGAAATGGGGAAAAATCTCAAGTGAAATGAAATATTTGGTCTAAAGATATTTCAAAGGCCAAATTATATATACATGGCACAACTAAATGTTGTAGTGTTACATAGTTTATCCTTTTAAAATTTTTTATACTTTTGATTGACATAATAGCTCTACATATTTTTGAGGTATAAGGTAATATTTTGATTCATGTGTATATTGAGTAATGGTGCTTGCATATGTTGAACATACCTATCACCCTGAAGTTTTATCACTTAGTGATAGTGAGTACGTTGAAAATTCTCTCTCCCCTCCTCCCAGTACTGGGGATTGAACTCAGGGCCTTCACACTGAACTCTTACCTTCAGCCTTTAAAAATTTTTTTTTTTTTATTTTGAGACAGGGTCTTGTTAATACACTAAGTTGCCCAGGCTGGGCCTGCATTTGTGAACCTCCTGCCTCAGCTTCCCAAGTGCTAGGATTACTGGCATGTGCCACCACTCCTGGCTACATTATTGTTACTTATTTTTTGTCCTGCTGTGCCACAGAATAGCAGAGCATATTCCTCCCTGTCAGACTTGTGTTAAATATATAATAATGGTGCCCTTTGAAACACCTGCCTGCGTTTCAGTTTCTATACTACCAATCACTTCCAGTTGTCTTCTCACCCCTGTTTCACACATAACATTGTCACCACTGACCGGCATCTTCCCATCCCCTCTTCTTCCTTCTCTCTCTGCAGCCCCTGGTAACCCACTACTGTGTAAACATCCAGAGAAAACTAATTCAACATGCTGAGAGGACACTTGCACCTCTGTGCTCATGGTAGCCCTCTGCCCAGTACCCACAATACATCATCTTGCTAATAAACATCCATCAGTGGTAGCATGGATACAGGAAGTATGGGATGCAGTCCCAAGGAAACACGGCTGATCCATAAAAAGCATGAAATCCCGTCATTTCTGACAACATGAATGAGTCTGGAGGAGATGATGTTAAGTGAAGCGAGTCAGTCAGAAAAAGGCAAACACTGCAGGGGTGCACATAAGTGGATTCTGAAGAAGCTGATGTTTTTGAAGTGAGGAGTAATTTATCTTTAAAAATCGTAACTGCATGTTTTCCACCCCAGCTTTCTAAAATCTGGCCCATTTTCCTAACTTCTTAAAAGTGACAAACATCATTTGAATAATTTCAGAATCCTAATTTACTCTCATAATTAATTGGCGCTATGGTTAGGCGTATAATTTTAGGTTATTTGTGGAGAAATGAATTTTCTCCAGAATTTTGAGGGCACCTTTGTTGACTACTTTCCATTGCTGCTATTGAGAACCTGTTTTCATTTTCTGTGGTTGTCCACAAATCATACAAATGTAGCAGCTGAAAACAATACTCATTTATTAGCTTATAGTTCCACAATTGGAAACAGGAATAGATAGTGACTGGATTTTCTGTTTGCGGTAGTAACTCTGAAATCCAGGTGTCAGCTGGACTGAATTTGTCTCTGGAGGGCTCTGGGTAAAAGTTAGTTTCCAAGTGCATCAGGGTGTTTTTTGTGCTCCTATCTTTCTTAAGAATCACCTTTCTTAAGGCTGTTTAGGTCAAGCCTTTCTAAAATCAACTGTATGCTGGGTGTGGTGATGCTTCCCTACAATCCTGGCACTTGGGAGGCTGAGGCAGGAGGATTGCTTGGTGTTTGAGGCCAGCTGGGGCTATAAAGTGAGTTCAAGCCCAGTTTGAACTGCATAGTGAAACTCTGTCTCAAAAAAAAGGCATCATGTGCAGACCACTGGGGGACAGCCAGACACCTGCCTTTTCCCATGACTTAGTGCCATTCAACAAGAAGCAAGCCTTCCCTGCGAATTGGTGCCATGCCTGGGCCACAGGAGGGACAGCCAGATGCTAGCCCCTTTTGGCACACAGGCTGGGAAACAAGAAGAGCCAACCCTCACCGCCCCACCACCACCCCTCAACCATAAGCGACAGACTGATCCCGAGAAACGCAGGCTTCGATGATAGCTTTTGAAGTAAAATACAATTTTTTTTTTTTTTTTTTTTTAGTAAAATACAATTTAATGCTTGGAGTGTTTAGTGTTTTACTGACTTTGAAGGTCTAAAGCTGATAGTCTGGTCATGTATTCAGAGGATAACAATATGCAGTGTAGGATCTATGGGGGATCTCCTTCTGAAGATGGTAACCATTGTTATTTCCCTATTATCTTGTTTTGAAGACCTGTATCATTTTCATTGTGTTGTTTGGTTGGGTTTTTCTCTGTATTTATTTATTTATTTATTTATTTATTTTGGTACCGGGGATCAAACTCACAACCTCATGCTTGCCAGGCAGGTGCCTGAGTCACAGAGCTAAATCCCCGGCCTTTGATTTGTTTTTATTTTATTATACCTGATGGCCTGGGCAGCTATTTCAAAGAGAACAAGATATATTATAGTAGCCATTTTGGACTTACTATTATCTTATTTTGAAGTCCTGCATTACATTCGTTGTTTTGTTTTTATTGGTTCTATTTTGTTCTGTTTTGTTTGATTTTTACTATGTCTAAAGGTAACTACAGCTATTTTGAAGACAACAAAAGGCATTATGGTAACCATTGTTGATTTTCTATTGTTTTGAAGTCCTATGTCACTTACACTGGTTTGGTTTGATTTGCTTTATTCTGTTTTATTTTGCTTGGCTTTATTCACTTTAAAATAAAAATAAAAACAAAGTCAACCATGTCACAGTAATGTATCCTAATTAAGGTAGAGAAATACACAGTACCTTGAAGGTGGGAATCTTTCAGGCTACTCCTGAATTTTGCCCTCAAACACTATTTTAATTTGTGATATTTTTATATACTATTTTTACCTTTGAAAACTTACCAAATTTTTCATTTTCCTCAGATTTCTGAAATTTCACATGCTTTTGTATGAATTTCTTATTTCCTACTGTGCTACACACTAAATTTCCTTCCTAGCACCCCCTACCCCTGTACTGTAACACAGCACGTCATTATTTGGATTTATTATACATTTGTTTATTGGTTTGTTTTGAGACTGGGTTGTACTATATAGTCAGACTGGTCTTAAGCTCACTACGTAGCCCAGGCTGGCTTCAAATTCACAGTGATCCTCCTTTCTCGGCCTCCTGAGTGCTGGGATTACAGGCTTGTGCCACCACAATAGGATGGAGTTTACTTTAGTTTACTTATTCCATCCTTTATTACTGGACCATTTGGTTCTAATTTTTAATATTGTGAATAGCACTATAATGTGTCACTCTTCTTTTGCCTACATTTATGTACATCTGTTTGTTTATTTTCTTTGTTAAATTCCTAAAAATTACAAACTATGTTCTGATTATTTTTTAACCGACTGCCAAGACTGTAAATTAAAAAAAAAAAAAAAGTAAGTTTCCTAGGCCAGACAGTATGGTATTTGTTTTTAGTTTTTAGTACTTTATTCCCAATACTAAAAGAGTCCCCAGACAGGACTTGCTGAAAGAAGTATATCTGTTTTAAGAATGATGGTAGATACTGCCAAATTAATCTCTAGAAATTAACATCTGCACCTGGAGGGCTGAGTCCCTAACTCTTGGTGCCCTTTCCTGCCTGGCAATGTTGCTTATATTTTTTGGCTGAAGACTCTTTGACCTTAGCACTCAACAGTTGTCACTGCCCCTCTGGAATGCTGTTTGTCTTACTCCACTAAATGGATGCTTGTTACAGAAGGTGGTGACTCTTACACTTTTTCTTTCCCAAACAATGTCCTGTGATTAGAATGATCTGCTACAGTTCAAGTCTTTATTATCTTTATTTTTGTGACTATACCGGGCTTGGATAAGGTATATTAATCCTAAATAACAACAATTAACACAAGGTGTTTTCCAGGAAAATACACATTATTTTAATAATGTGTTTCCTCACAGAACTCAAGGATAAGAAGGCAATGAGAAACTTTGGAAGGATCTAATAGGTGTTAGAACCAAATAATCAGAGGTACAAAGAGAATTCAAGGCCAGACTGAACAGCATGGTGAAACTCTGACTCAAAAAAGAAAAAAAAGGTCAGCTGTGTCATAACAATGTATCCTAATTAAGGTAGAGAAATACACAGTACCTTGGGGGTGGAAATCTTGCAGAATCTGACTTCTGCCTTCAAAACAAATTTGCCATCTCAGAAGTGTGGAAACAGAAACCAAGTCCTAAGTCATTCGTACCCAGTTAGTAAAAGGCAGTAGTGGGGAGAGGAGAGGATCCTCCCAAACTCCTTGAACCTGGCTTCTGACCCAGGTTTTATTGCACTACTCTCATCTACCTCTCTCACAGCTGTGAGGTTCTAAACTCACTTTTCCTGTTGACCCTAATCAAAGCTTGCCATTAAATAATGGGAATCATTTTATAAACAGAATCACTCAAAAATCTGTAATTATATAAATGTCTAGAATAACGACCCATGTGATCTTGCCAATATTCCTATTTTAAACTTTCTTTCATGGCTTATTCCAGTTGTGGAACATTTAATATGCTTTTGTTTTTGTATTTTGCTTTTGTTTTCTTTTGAGACAGGGTCTCGCCATGCAGTTCAGGCTGACCTTGAACTCACTTGTAACCCAGGCTGGCCTTGTACTCAATGGCAATCCTCCTTCCTCAGCCTCCCAAATGCTAGGATTACAGGTGTGTGCACCACGGTTGGCTCTAATATGCTTTTAAAAATTATGACTACAGTTCAGAAAGATGCCTCTCCCAACAATGTTGCCACCTGAAGTTCAAAATACCTAGGTCATGTAGTGCCCTCTGCTGAAATAAGCATGTATGACAAATTAATACTCACATTAATCTCCTCTAAGAAACTGATTATTGATAGTACGTGCTGGGATTGCAAAAGACCCCTAATTTTGTAGTAATTCATCATCCAAGTCTTCATTTCTAACTTTATTATATAAACCAAGAATTTATTTTACTAACATGTAACTCAGTGACATTTAATAAATATTTGGCAAATTAATTTTTTTTAATTGGTACCGGGGATCAAACTCATTACTGCGAGCTTGCAAGGCAGGCATTTATGCTGCTGAGCTAAATCCCCAGCCCCTTGGAAAATTAATTTTATGATTCTATTCATTTATAAAAGTTAAGAATTTCATGTCTTCTAGTGGTGCATATGAGATAATCCACCGCAGCATTCTTTTGCAGTTTTATTTTTTATTTTTTTGGTATCAGGAATCGAACTCATGACCTCGTGCTTGACAGGCAGGTGCTGGGTTGCTGAGCTAAATCCCCAGCCCTCTTTTGCAGTTTTAATTGGCCCTCATTGATGTTCTTTTCTTCGAGTCTTTCGCCCTCAGACTTGGCAGTTCTTGTCATTTCTTATTTTTTCCTACCCCCACTCTGTATAGGTTATTATTTATGGTTTTGCTCAAAATACACTAGAAGTTTACAAGAGCTTAAACATTTGAATAAGACAAAGCTGAGTTTAAGTCTAGGCTCTGACACTTCCTTAAACGAGTTACTCATCCTTTAAAAGGTTTTCTATCTGAAGGAAAGGGAAATGAGAGTAGCCTGACTCATAGGTTTCCTGAAGATTTAAATGACACCATGCAAATAAACCTCGGCACAATATTGGCCAGTTAGCAATTGTTCAATTATTGGTAGCTTTATTGTTGCCTTTGTTATGTTTTAATTGAAGCAGCTTTTGTCTGGAGCATTCCATGCACAGGGCACAGGCCGAATGAATTTTGGAAGATCACTCTCATTGTTGCTGTACTTGGCAGCATTGCAGAAAGTATTTGTTTAATAAAATCCTATCTCCAAGAAGGGAATTTCCGAATTAAGCTCCTATATTCCAGAATTCTTTTTCATATCGCCTGTTCTGGCAGTTTTCACCAAAAAAGACTTGCCCTAGATTCCTCATCTTTCAGGCCTTTCTATACTTATCAATCATTTTTATTAGTGCTTCCTCCTTCCTTGAGACATGGCAAAATATAGTAATCTTCATTTAATAAAATGTGAGGGACTTGGTGCACAGAGAAAAAGAAACTTGGAAATCGTGGAACTGGAGCAAGGCGGGAACAAAAAGCTTTTATTACTTATTTCACTATCCTGGTATAAAACAGCTGTCCACATTTTAATTTGCTATTTTAAAATTTAATTTAAATTTTTATCACATTAGTGGCAACACATAGTTTAAAATTCAAATAGCTTTATAGAATTTGTAATGAAAAATGCCATCCCTAATCCTATTCCTCCCCCTAAATTGACCTCTTCCCTCTATTCTCTGGTAATCACTATTTCATATGTTTTAGCTGATACACTGCTTATGGTTTCCTGGAGAACCCAGATTAATAGGATATTGCTATATCTATATGTTGGATATATTGCTATATCTATATGTCATCTATTTATATCATATACTTCTTTTTTATTTTAATTTTTTTATTTTAAAGGAGGTAAAATTAAACAGAACAAAACGGGACATAAGAAAGCATAAATTTCAAAACTAGACAACCAGAGATCTTCACTATCTATCATATTGTCTCTTGTTTTCTTCCAAATAGTTGTCCATATCTTGCCAAGGAGGGGAGTAGTTGCTTGGTTTCCCGGCGCCCCAGGTTCCAGCATGGCTAGGGTCTCAGGAGACTCTGGTGTTTCCCTCTTTGGGCCACCAAGACCTGTCACACTCACAGCTGCTCAGCAAGGAGGGGAGTAGTTGCTTCTAAAATTTATCCTTAGTAAGCTGTTTCTTTCTGATGAATTGACCACTCCATTTCCAAAGTTCTGAAATGGCCAACAGACCACAGAAAGAATTCTCTTTAGGCTCCTGTTTGAAACCAGCAGCTACAGCGATCTGCTAGCCTTGATTCAGGGCCAGTATCATATACTTCTATATTCCCTGCCCCTCCATGTTACTTTTCTCTTTGCTAAAACAAAATACCTGACACTCACACATGAAGTAGAAAATACTTATTTTGGCTCACGGTTTGTAGAGAGAAGTTTCAGGCTTGCTCCAAGGCAAGGAAGCATGGCAGAGGAGAAAAAGTCTATGCAGAGCAGGTTAGGAGGCAGCAAGCAGCAGCAGCAGCAAACCTTCCTGTCTCTTTTATCCCATCTAAACTATAGGTCCTTTGGGTGATGCCACCCACACTCAGATCTATGCTACATCAATTTAGTTATCACACACCCTTAATCCCAGTACCACACACTCTAATCTAGCATCACATACCCATGACCCAGCCACCCCCCCAAAAGCCCCACCTATGAGTGCTTTTGGTGTGTGGGGGGGGATCTAGATAGAAACCAAAACAGATTATTAGATGAATACTCAGTATTTTTAAAAATAACTTTTGTATGCACATTTGTCCACAGTTAACTAAGTATGAAGACTATTGTTTTTTCTTTCTGGTACTACTTTTAATTTTGCCTCAGTTAATCCCTAGTTTGCTTAGTTTGCTATACAATATGACAAATTATCCTCTAAACTCTTAGAAAGATGTGTATCTGTGATAACACTAAATGAAGCAGGTAATCAAGAGGATTTTTTCACCTTTTCTTTATTCAAATTTTAAGATAATTATCCTATAATCCCCCAATGTCTTTTTCTAATCTGAATTCTACTACACAGTACTCTTGCATAGCTTTGCTTCAGTTTCAGTTTGAGAAGCTCCTTTGCCTTGAGGCTTTGATGGATACCACATCCTGGATCGCATATTCCCCTCCTATTGCATGTGTTCCTCAGCCCCTCTCAACAGCCTCATCTTTTCCTTCTCGGTTCTACCACGTGCCTTTCCTAACAGTATGCTGTGAATGGTTCCTTTGGTTTTAGGTTGAGTTCAGCCAACAGGAGGAACAGCACCAGATTTGAGGGAGGGAGGAAGGTAAAGATCAAGAGCTGATTCCTTCGACTCTGTCCCTTTATCTGAAGCCACAGCTCCTGTCAGCTCCAGTCCTCTTCATGTAGATTTATCTCTGGGTTCTGGTAACTACTCCCTCCCTTTACTCCACCAAGTCTCAGGCATTACTCGACTCAGAGTGCTACACTATTCCTTTTTGCTTTCTCTAAACCCTGCAAATAATCCAAACCTCACAAAGTCCTTTTATTAAACTCTTTTCAGTTACCTCATGTGAGGGTGCCATCTGGCGCCTTCCCTCCTTTTGGTGACATACGTCCTCCAGCAGCTTTCTGAGAAACAGTGCGTGGGAGGTAATTTTTAAAATATGTTACTTGTCTAAAAATGTCTTAATTCTACTCCTACACATAACCAATTGTTTGGGAGGGATGGGATTTTAGGTTGGAAATAATATTCCCTCGTTGTTCTTCATTTTTGCTAACTTTAATGATTACTATTGAGAAATCTGAAGACATTTTGGTTATTAACCCTTTGCATGTGACTTTTTGTGTTTTTGAGACAAGGTGTTACAGTTTAGATTTAGAACATCCTCAAAAGTCTCGTACGTTTAGAGGAATGGCTTTCGAAAGGTACTTGGATTATAGGGGCACTGTAATACTCAGTAGACTGATCCATTGATGAGTTGATGGCTAAATGTGCTATGAGGAGGTGAGTCCTGGTTAGAAGAGGCAGATTCCTGGGGGTGTGACCTGGAAGAGTGGATTCCTCTTCTCTTCCCTTCCCTTCTCCTCTCCCTCTCCTCTTTCCTTTCTTCCTGGATGCCGTGAGGTGATCTGCTTTCCTCTTGCGTGCCCTTCCACAGTGACAGTGCTGTTTTGGAGCCAGATTACCATGAAATGGATCCCCAGAAATCATAAGTCAAATTAAATTTCTCCTCTTTTTAAGATGTGTGTGTTGGTATTGCATCTCAGTGACAGAAAAGCTAATAAACAGGGCCTTATTTTGTGTTCTAAGTTGGCTTTGAACTCACTATGTAGCCTAGGCCTGCCCTGAACATGCGATCCTCCTACATCAGACTCCTAACTGCTGGGATTACAGCATGTGCTCCTTATACTTACTTTAATATTTTCCTTAGCAGTGTCTTGTAGTTTTGGGGGCAGAGGTCTTACAGATCTTTATCAGATTTCTTTCCATTTTTTTATATTGTCTAATGCTATTACTGTGAATGGTAACATTTAAAGTTTTTCAATTCTGCTTATCTGTTGCTAGAATATAGAAATATAACTGACTTTTATATGTTGATAATGTACCTTTCAACCTTGTCGAATTCATTTATCAGTTCTGTTAGCTCTTCTTCTTGAAGATTCTGTAGGAATCTACTTAGAATTATGTTGTATATAGTCAATGTTGGTTTAACTTCTTTCCCAATCTGAGTACATTTTATTTCTTTTTTTTTTGTCTTAATAAACTGGCTTAAATCTCTAATACACAAACAAATGTCAAAATAAGTGATAAGAACTTACATGCTTTCCTTATTCCTAATTGTTGGAGAAATTATTCAGACTTCTGCCAGTAAGTACGATATTAGCTATAAATTTTGAGTTAATTTTTATAAATTGTGGAAATTCTATTCCTTTTACTACTAGTTAGCTAAGAGTTTTTAAAAGTAGAAATAGAATTATATTTTTCCCAAAATTTTTCTTAAAAGTTTTATATATATATATATATATATATATATATATATACATGTACATGTATCCACATCCATTGAAATGAACATGTGATAGGTGTTTTTTGTTTGTTTTTGGTCTGTTAATATAGGGAACTCTACTGATTTTCAAATGTTAAGCCAGTCTCACATTTCTAGAGAAAATCTCACTTGTGAATAATACATTACCACTTTTGTACATTATTGGATTTGGCTTGGTAGACTTTTGTTAGGAATGTTTTCAGTTATGTTCATGAAGGATATTAATTCTCCTGTACATGGTTTTGTTTGTGTATTGCAATATCATTATTGGATTTTGATGTCAGAATAATGCTAGTCTTGTAGAATGAGTTAGTATTTTATTATTTTCAAATTTTTGCAAGAATTGGTATAATATTGGTATTATTTATTTCCTAAATTGTCAAGTTCATTAAAGAATTCATATGGATTCTAGAGTAGTTTGATTTTAATGAGAAAACTTGTAACTACAAGTGTCATTTAAAAAATTGAATTAGTACTATTTCAATTCCTGTTTCTTTTGAGTACACGTTTGTAGTTTATGTCTTTCAATAAATTTTGATCAGTTTTTTAGTCGTTTTAGGTGGGAGTAAAAATCAAGTTTCTGTTACTAAATTTTGGTTGAAATAAAAAACTCCTGTTTTATATATTATACTCTATTAACTAATAAATACTATATGACATACTATTGTTCTATAGTACATATATTTAACAGAATATGAATCATATCATATTGCAGTTTTGTGTCCTGATTTTTTCAATAAACTTATGTACTGATCATCTTCAAATACTTTATTTTCTTTTTTTGTGGTACTGGGGATCAAACCCAGAGCACCCTATTTCTGAGCTACATCCTTAACCCTTTTTATTTTTTATTTTGAGGTGGAGTCTTGCTAAGCTGCCCAGACTGACCTTGAACTTGTGATTATTTTGCCTCGGGCTCCTGAGTAGTTGGGAGGACAGGCATGTGTCCCCGTGGCCAGCTTAAAACAGTTGCAGTGTAGATTAAAAATGAATTTACATGCCTTTAAAATTCCTCATACCGCACACAATTAATACAAGCTTAGCAAAATGTTCTTAAATGTGTACCTCTAAGTGAAAGCATAAAGGGTATTAGCTAAAGACCTAGAAATTTTCTAAAGCGAAAATTTAACAGGCTGCCCATCTAACTCCTTGCCAGGGATCTTGTAATTGTTAAGTACAGCTACGAATCTCTTGTGTCAAAATACTTGATTAACACTTCCGTGCAGTGTAGTGTGGTAACTGTGTCTGTGTATCTCGTCTCTAATGATTAAATGCTGCCACCTGGCCTCCTCCTCCTGGATCCTATTAATCTATTGAAATACGTGACTCCCAGTTTCATGTGGTGACTTTTCCTGCCACCTACAGAGGACAGACAACACAGAGCTTTTTCAGGGTTTGATGGCAAGGCATTGTATTAACCGATTGTGAGGTTAATCCTTGTTTTTTTTTGGTTTGGTTTCTTTTTTGTATCTTAAGATAGGGTTTTGCTGTGTAGTTCAAGTTGGCCCCGAACTCTCTTTGTAGTCCAGGCTGGCCTGGAATTTGCAGTTATTATCCTGCCTCAACCTCCCAAGTGCTGGAATTACAGGCGATTGCCACCATGTTTGGTGTGAGGTTAATCTTGGTCACTCTGACTGGATTGAGATGCCTAGGAGGTAGTAAAACACATCAACATCATTTCTTGATGTGCCTGTAGAGGTATTTCCAGACATCTCTGGCAGGTGGGCCAGCAAACTAAGAGAGGGGAAGGCACCCCCTGATCGTGGGTTGTACTAGCCAATAGGTTTGTGGCCAGATGGAGTGAAAAACAAGGAGGAGGAAGTTGCCCTGAGTTAGAAAAGTTCAATTTTGCCTGAGCGGTGTGACTTTGACTGCTGCCATTGCCTGTGGACGTCCGATTCCAGCTTCCTCAGCCTTTCCACATGGACTCACACCAGCATATAAAGAGCCACTGTGGATTATCTGGCCTTTGGTCTTGTAACCCAAAATAATAAAGGCCCTTTTGATCCCAGTGTGGAGGTGCATCCTTGTAATGCCAGCACTCAGGAGGCTGAGGCAGGGGGATCAGTATGGGTTTGAGGCCAGCCTGGACTACATAATGAGTTCAAGACCAGCCTGAACTACATAGTAAAAACCTGTCCTAAAAACCAAAAAAAAAACCCCAAGCCTTTTCATAATTATATGGATGCATATATATGATACTGTTCCTCTAGAGAAGTCTAATACACTGCTTTTCTATATATTTTTGTATTATACAAATAATGTGGTACCATATATTGTAAAACATTATTAATATATTAATTAATGCCTTTGAGGAAGGGAGGGCCTCCAGGCCCTTAGCAGATGTGTTTGATTTGTATTTGTGCGTGTCCACTCTAACATATCCATTTCCCTAGGTTTTAGATTTTATTCCTAAGCCAAATAAACTTTAGCATTTCAATTTCATTCACCAGGCCACCATTGTAGCCAGGCTCACTAACCAACAAAACAAAACAAAATTTTATTTTGTTTTTTTTTGAGACAGGGTCTTGCCATACAGTTCAGGCTGGTCTTGAACTGATTATGTAGCCCAGACTGGCAGTGAACTTGTGGCAATCTTTCTGCCTCAGTATCCTGAGCGCTGGGATTACAGGTGTGAGGCACTGTGCTTAGCTTCCAAGCAAAGATTTTCATGTCATTTCAGGGGCTTAAATGAACATGTTAAATGTCCATATTTATATTGATAAGCTCAGCCAGATCCAACTTTATATTTTTGCTCCTGTCTAACCTCTTTAGAATGTACTGTCACTATGCTGCCAGTTTTCTGACAATACAAGTTGTCCTCCACTGCTATGTTGTTGTTTGCTTTGCATAGATAGTATTATCTCCCCTTCAGTAGAGCTTGCAATTTTCCCTCTGAGTTATACTGTGATTAATTATTTTTATGGATTTAGAGCTCTGTGGAGTCTTGCTGTGAGTCTTGAGGAGATACATTTCTTTTTATTTTAAAGGGGGTAAAATTTAACACAACAAAACAGAACAAAACGGGACATTAGAAAGCATAAATCGAGGAGATACATCTTTTAAAATGTGGGTATTATCAGCACATAGATTATACTTAAACCATAAGATTGGATGTATCCACTCACAGAGTGACACTGATAGGAAAGAAAAAGGATGCAACAGTAAGCCCAACATTTGGAGATCAAGTTGAGGAGGATAAACCAACAGAAGAAGAACAAGCCAGTGAGGTGAGAGGAAAAACTCATTCCTGGCAGCAAGTAAAGAATGAGTTTCAAGGAAAAAAGAGAGACCAGTAGACCAAGAATTAAATGTTGGATTTGTCCACATTAGGGTTATTGGTGACATTTTTATGTGTGTGTGTGAGAGAGAAAAAGAGCAAGCGAAACAGAGATGAGACAGAGAGAGAAAGACAGACAGACAGACAGACAGACAGACAGCACTGGGGATTGAAACCAGGGCATCACACAGGCTTGGTGAGTGCTGTATCGCTGAGCCATGTTCTCATTTCTTACTGGGCAATTTGTGTGGAGTGATGGGAACAAAGTCCTATTTGGGTTGCCTTTACCAGAAGACATGGAGAGAGCTTGTCAACAGAAAATACAGTCAACATTTATGAAGCATTTTGTTAAAATAAGAGGAAAGAAATGGAATAGAAGTTGGGGTAGGATGTCAGATAAAGGTAGGATCTCTCTCTTTAGGATAGGATTTTTGTAGCATGTTTCTATGCTCATGTGAATGATTTGGTAGAAACCAAAATATAATATTTTTTTAATGACAGAAGGTGAGGGGAGAATTGTTAAAGTCAAGTCCTTGATGAGGTGTGATGAGCTAGAATGGGATCTAATGCTAAAATGGAGGGGCTGGCTTGAAAAAAATAGGTGGAAAGCCAGTTTTTGGGCATAGATATATGGTGAATATATGCGATGTAGGAACTTGAGTAGGAACTCAAGGAAATTTTTTCCTGAATATGCTTTCATTTTTTGATTGACTAGGAAATAATGTTAATTTTGAAAAAAAAGTTTTTTGAAATGTTGCGAGGACTTTATTTTAAAATTTACAAAATTTACGTTACACTGATTAATTTTCTGAAAGCATACTTACAATTACATACAGTAACATCTACAAATATTATGCATGTAACTTGATAAGTTGAGACAGATGTACTACCTCCTGTGTAACAGACAACCCAGGCAAGAAAAACCAAGCTCCTCTCCATGCAGCTACAAATTCCCTCTGACCGCTCTCCATCCTCCATCTCCTCATACTCCCCGTCCCCACAGCTAGCAAACACCAGGCAGCAACTTGGTGATTTTTGTCACTGTCCTGCGGTTTTATCTCATCTTAATCATCACATAAATTGTTGGAGAGCATTGAAACTGAATACACGGGGCTGGTGATTTATTGCAAGTGCATGGTCGTGAGTTCATCCCCGATACCAATTAAAAAAAAAAAGAAAGAAAGAAAGAAACTGAATACACCTGCAGGGCTGTGGTGTGGCCCGGCATTATTGAACTGAAAAGCAGGAGATGCCTTAGGGGCAAGATAGACCACAGCTGAGGCCACCTGGAGACTTTCTGGATAGTTTTCCTTAATTAGCATCATATGTTACCCTGAGGTGGTCTTTGAACCCCTCCCAAGATCCTGTTCAGGTTTCCTCCATTGTCCACTCAACTCCATGCAGTGTTCTGATTAAATACGAGCTGCCTAGCGTCAGTTGGTCCCCAGTTGGCCGGCCAGCAGAGTTATGAGCACTGCTGAGGACTTCAGTCCTCTTGCAGCCCTAAAGACCATGCCGTGTGTCTCATTCCTTTGAGCCTTTGCTGTGCACCTGTTTGGGGAACAGACCTCAACAATAAATGAAATAATAAAGCATGTGATATTTTATGTCCGGCTTCTTCTACTTACTATGCTTTTGAAAGCAACCATGTTCTTGCGTAGATCAGTGGTTCTCTCTTGCCATTGGGCAGTGGTACTTTGTTGTAGGAATATACACAGCGTGCTTATTCATTTTCTATTGATGAACATTTGAATTTTTTTCAGTTAGGAGCTATTATGAGTAAAACTTCCTATGAACATTCTTGGGCAAATCTTTCTGACAATTATTTTTAACTTCAAAATAAGTATGTGAGGACAGAATTTTTGTGGGTGCAGGTTCATATACCTATCTTGTAGTTGTCTACTTGAGCCACCATTTGAATGACTCCTAAAGTGCCAAATGGAACTTTGCCCCAAACTCAGTCCTCCTTCAATATCTCCCTTCTCAGTACCAGAACCATTATCCATGCAGCATCTCCTGCTAGAAACTGAGTAATAACTTTTTCTTTTCCTTTGTGCAGAACAGGAGATTGAACCTGGGACCTTCTGTGTGCAAAGCAAACCCTGAGCTCCATCCCTAGTCCTAATAACCATGCCTAACTCCTCCTCTATCTCACCTGCAATGTCCAATCATTTCTCATATTCTGTGGATTCTACTTCCTAACTGTATTTTTGTACGTATCTTTTCAATCCATCTAACCATGTACTATAGCTTATTAACTGTATAGAAAAATATTTTCCGAAAGTCAAGTCTGATTACTGTTTTCCTAATCAAGTCTTCTATGAAATTCCTCAGCTTACCTTCACAATAAAAACCAAACCCATTAGTATGACTTTCAGTCATGTTCCAGCCCCTACTACCCTGGTTCCAAAGCAGTGTCCAGATGGTCAAGATAGTTCTATTCTTCAAATGCTCTCTCTTATTTCTGAGGCTTACAAGAGTCTTCACTTTGGCAAGAATACTTTCTCCATCTCATTTGCCTGGTTAATTCTCAGCTATGTTTTAGGTTTCTGCTAAAATGTCACTTCTTCCGGAGCTGGTAATGATGGCTCACATGTGAAATCTCAGCACTTGGAGGCTGAGAAGGAGAATCCTAAATTTGCGTGTATCCTAGGGAAATCAGCAATTTATCAAGACCCTGTCTTGAGATAAAAAATTTTTTTAAAAAGCTCAGTGCAAAGGCCCTGGGTTCTGTTCCCAATTCTACAAAAACAAATACATTAAAATTTTTTTACTTCCTCTGTCGTCCTCTTTTTGATTCCTAACACAAGCCAGTTGTTCCTATAACTTCTACATAGTACATACTTGATTATAATGACTTATTTAGTTTCATGTATTTCCCACTTGCTACAAGACAAGTCTTTTTCATTATTGAATTTCCAATACTTAGTGCACAGTAAAGACTTAATGTGTATCTGTTAATTAATAAATAAATGACACTAGTGATCTTAATGTTTACTACCATCTTTCACAACACAGCTCCCTTATTTGGAATTTTCATTCCAGAAGTCAAATATATATTCAATGCTTGGCAAATGCGACGTCATGAGTTTGATCCCCAGCACCAAAAAAAAAAATATATATATATATATATATATATATATATATTCAAAATTGTTTTTAAAAAAGAGATTTTTATCCTGAATTTCCTTGTTTTCTCCTTCTATCACATAAACACACTGATTCACACCTAAAAATAGCTCAAATTTAAAATTTTATCCACCCAAACTTTGTTATAAACTCTGTTACACTGAATGTTCTAAATGAGGCCACCTGACTTTTGATCATTCAAAACTTTAAATTTTTTGTTTGTTTGTTTGCTCTTTGAGATACCATCTTGCTATGTAGTTCAGGTTGATCATGAATTCACTATATAGCCCAGCATGGCCTTGAACTTGTGTCTATCCTCTTGCCTTCACCTCCTGAGTGCTGGGATTACAGGCGTGTGTCACTATGCCTGGCAGGCAACAAACTGAATTCTAGGAGCTTTGCCAAGCAGTCTTGAGAAGCAAACAATAATCTGAAACATGAAATAAGTAGGGGAAGATGCACTTAAGAACTGATCTTTTTCAGAGGTTTTCAGGCACCACTGACCTTAGTTTGTAGGTTTTGGAGACACAGTCCAGAATGTAAAACCAGAGGAAATAAAATATGTGTATGTATGACAGTTTTTCATAGTGCTAAAAGTAGAGAGGATTATTAAGACCTTAAGGCAGTTTAGTTTTTCCTCCTTCTTCATTTATAGCATATATATGTATGATTTATAGCATATATATATATATATATATCATATAATCAGACAGGAAATTGGGATTTCTTTTGGTTTCACTTTTAGATCTCTAATTAGAGACACAGTGATATGCCCAATATTAGAGTATTTCTTAGTGTCTTTTTTTCCTAGTTCTACTGTACTGCAATAATTGGACATTACAGTTGTAATGTCACAGTCTGAGGGAATTAGCAACTAATGAAAAACCTGACAACCAGACAAATGGAACCCATGATTTGCTCTCATCTCAGCAATCACTGACTAGAACTCTGCCTATAGACTTTGTTCATAGGGACAAAACAGCCAGGAAAATGGTCAACTACCATGTTGCAATCCACCCTGTTCTTCCCCACTGAATTTTGGAAGCTGCAGTCTCCAGCTACATGAAGAAAGATGATAGCCTTCAACAGTACTATAATCACTCCTCAAAGTACGACTTCAGATTTTGGAGGCTAACGAGGGCCAGTTGTTCAGTTTGCAGCTCTTTATGGATATGGGTTCTGATTCGTTAAGCAGACGATGGGTGGGTGGCTGGATAGCGATACCCACACTTCCTACCTCCGTTTAGCTGAGTGGGTCTGTTCTACATCATGAAGCAGAGTAGGGCTGGGTCACCAATTGGGTTTCTTTGAATCCAACTCCATTAGCCTCATAAATTAGCCTAATTCCTTTTAACAAGAGCAGCCTGTTGTTCTTTACACTCTGCATTGATATGAATTTTCTCATTTTTCTCTGAATCTTTGTATATGCTTTAGGCAGCAGTTGAGATAGACTGAGTCAAAGGCTCCTTGCCAAATACCATTTAAAAGTGGAAATGCCTCATTGATTTTTATCGAAATTGCATCAGCCTGTTCTCATTTCTTCTGCCTCTGATTCTGGGATGTCTCAGGATGCTGTCTTTGGCTGGCTGCTCAGTCTGCACTCTTCTTCAGAGGAATAATCTACTTCTACACTTTCACATCTGACACCTGCTGACCAATGAGTCTCAAATGGCTGTCTCTCAGCTGTCTTCTATCTTAAATAGTGATCCTTTCTTTTCCTTGACACCACATCTCTGTTGACAACACAAAATAGTGCATCCCTGGTGGAGGTACTCCTGCCTTAATTGTTAAAACTGCTAAATGAGCAAAGACAAAATCAGGAAATAAACATTCTGTGCAAGGCCCATTAAATAAAACTTTTTGAAATACAACCCTATTTACACTCCTTTGGTTCCTCATGAGAAAAAAATTGAAAGGTTCAGAGCATGTTCCTCACCATGTATGATCACACCCCAGCCTCACACCCCTGCTGGCTGTGTTTTTAATAGTTGTAGCCATGCCAGTATCCTACAAAATCAACACCAAGTGCAAGATAAGGCGTGTAAATCCAATAGGTGTCAGACTTCTAACCCACAGAGACTTGTTTTTTTATTTGAGGCAACTCAGGATGGAAAATTCACATAGGGTGCTTTCAGTTGCAAAGCAAATAACCAAATGATTTATAGTTTCTGAAGTTTCTTCCTCAGGGAGGAGACCCCTTCTCCATTACTCTGTAGCATTTGCCTAAATACAGCTAAATATCACAGAAATTCATTTAGGGCAAGAGCTACCATGTTGTACAGAGCTTTCTTAAATGGTTGGGTTTTTTCTTCCTGGGTAAGTGGTCATAAGGAAGTACCCAAGAGACCACAGGAGCAGGCTGTGGGATTTGTGGCAATGGAATTGGGAGAGCATGCTGGGAGTGTAAGCCACCTGCATATATAACCTTCCTATTACCTTGGACTTGCTTAGGTCTAGTCCGATTGACATTCTTTCCATTTGATGGCATGCTGAGACTTGAATTTATGTCTAGTTAGATAATATCAAATTCATGGCAGGTGGGACACAAAATCTCTCATTGACATGTATTCAATATTCAAGCCAAATTAATGAAGATTTAAGCAAAGCTTCTCATTGTCCAAGTTTACCCAGGAGAGATGATATAAGATAAATGTGTTCAATCCTTCATGGACAATAACCACTAGTTTTGCTCAATGGTCATGGAATTTAGGAGTAATAGGATTAAAAAAACTCCTGAAAAGGAGATGTAAAAACATGGTCTGAGGCAAGATCTTTCAGAATGCACCCAGAATGTTAGAATATTTGTGTCCCATGAGATTGCTCATAGAAGATGTCCAGTTCAGAGAAAGAGCTTAATAATTAGGTGGACAAAATGGCAGATACTATAGATGTCACTCAGCTTCTTTCTAGCCAAGGATTTGCTCAGTGAACATAAAAGTTGTTGTTTTATCTCATCTCTTCATCTCATGGAGGGCTTTACTCAAATGCAAATGTTTCCACAAGTCCATCTTTGATTACCCTGTCTAAAATTGCAATTCCCTTGCTCTCCTATACAATTTTGTCCCCCCATCTACTTTTCTCCTCATCACTAATCATATTTACTGCGTCACTTTAAACAGAACTTGTTTTCACTGCTGTTAACTCCCACAGATAGAGCAGTGCCTAAGGCATAGCAAGTGCTCAACAAATACTTGTTATTTTTGAATAAAGGAATATATTCCTTTTTAAATAATTTTTATTTTCTCTACTTTTTATTATATATATATATAATTGGCATTTGTAACTGTGATTTGGCCTAGAGATCATGTGATGGGATAATACAGGATTAGAAGAGTCATGTAAATCAGTCACCAAGGGACTATAGACTTCAAGCTGGAGACACTAACAGTGGTTGTTGTGTTAGGCAGCTTTCTGTTATCATAAATGGCAGAGATAGTCATTTTAAAAGGAGAAAAGGAGAAGAGCCAGAAATCATACTATGCTCTATCCGGCAAATGAGGATGCACTACAGTGTTTTTCCAAGCCTACTTTTCTGTTGTGTGGAACTGGGTGGCAGCAGCATTCACAGTACTTTCTATCACACCTTGTAAAGACACAAAAGAGGACGTGCAGAACTGCATCAGAAAGTGGTAAGGGATGACAGGACAAGCATGTTTAAAACAAGGGGAAATATTTTGAGGGGAGTGTTATGGCCTGTATCTAGATGTTCCCCCAAAGCCTCATCTGGTCATAGGTGGAACTTTTCAGAAGTGGCTGACTCTAGGGTATGTGAAGGGTGTGATACTGGGATTAAGGGTGTTTGGTACTGGATTAGTCCACTAATTGGTTTATTGTAGTTCTGGGTGTAGATAATGGGAACCCCACCTGGGTATGGGCGGCACCACTCAACAGACTTGTAGTTTGGATGGGATAAAAGGGGAATGGAGGCTTTTGGCTGCTGCCTGCCTGCTCTGCCGTAAACTGTGGCTCCTCTGTGACCGTCCTCTGCCAAGCCACTCTACCTTGCAGCCAGCTGATGATGCACTGAAACTTCTACAAACTACGAGCTGAAAATCTTTCCTCCTTAAACTTCTGAGTGTCAGGTATTTTGTCTCAGCAAATAGAAAAGTAGCTAAGACAGGGATTAATGACAATGTATCTTTTATTCTAATAAGACAATTAAAATGTAAACATTTACTGTATTTTTGATTACTCCCCCATAGTTCATTGATTACTATTGTGCTTTACTCTATTTTAATGGGTGCCCACCTTTGTGTGGAGTAGTATGTCATTATTTTCTCTTTGTAAGAGCCTGCTGGAACAAGAGAACTGTGTTAGCCTTTGATGTCTTCCCTCTGATAACTCTGGTTTTGATTAAATTCCTTTTCATTCACTAATCTCTCAGATTCACAAATTGAGGTTTGCAGTAAAAGAGAACATGTGCACTTAATTTTGCTCACTCCTGAAACTCCACCAAAACATAATAATTTTTTTCATTGTGGGAGATCAAACCCAGGGCTTTGTATATGCTAGAAATTTTTTTGTTTTTGTTTTTGGTACTGGAGAGTGAACCCAGTAGGCAAGTATTCCATTGCTAAGGTACATCCCCAGCCCAAGGAAAAAAAATAAGGTCATAAACTGACAAGCTAGGAAACAGGAAAGTAAACAGGATCACCAACACTTAGGAAGCTATGAAGAAGGGTGATTGACGGTTACTGATAGCAGTCTAGAGAGAGTAAAATCTTAAATTAGCTAGGGAGAACAAAACTGATTTGTTTTGCAAAAATGCTCAAATGGCCAGGATAAAGGAAGATCAATGCTTCTGGAAATGAAATAAAAGGAAGAACCTTTTCTTTCTTTTTCTTTTCTTTTCTTTTCTTTCTTTCTTTCTTTCTTTCTTTCTTTCTTTCTTTATTTCTTTCTTTATTTCTTTCTCTTTTTTTGAGTCAGGGTCTTACTATGTGGTTCAGCCAGGCCTTGAACTTATTTTGTAGCCCAGGTTGACTTCAAGCTCACAGCAATCCTCCTGCCTCAGTCTCCCAAGTGCTGGCATTACAGACATATACCATCATGCCCAGCAGGAGGGACATTTTAAAATGAGAATTTGTTAAAAGGAAATGGTTAAATCTCATCTCTCACTCCGTGCTTCTGATTGATTATCTACCTGTTTCCACAAAACACTGGAGATCTTTTTGGAATGCATAAAACAGTGTCTTTGGGTTGAGGTCCTGGGTCACAGTTAACTCGGGAATTGTACCAAGCGTGGAGGAAGGTGAGTGTGTGCAGAATGCTGACTCTTAGTTCTTCTTACTACATTTGGCTCTGAGACACTGGCAGCCAGATCTAGACCTCCTAAGCAGGAGACAGGAAGTTTTGTTACTAGGGTTCAAAGTAGTTGAAAAGGGAAGTCGAATGTATCAATTCAGAGATTGCTCAGAAAATGACCCAACCATATAATTTTACGATGAAACTTGAGATGACATATTGCCATGATCTGATTTTTTTTTTTTTTTTTTTTTTGGTACTGGGGATCGAACTTGTGACCTTGCGCTTGCCAGGCATGATCTGAATGTTTGTGCCTCCCTCAAAATTCATATGAAAAGCTACTCACTGATGTGATAAATATTGTTAGGGCTTTTGGGAGGTGATTAGGTAATGAGAGTGGAGCCTTCACAATTTGGGTTATTTTCTTCAAAAAACAGGCCCTGTAATGCTATCTTGTTCTTTCTGTCATGAGCAGATACAAGAAAATGCCATCTATGAGCCAGAAAATAGTCTTCACCAGGCTGTGCCAGCATCTTGATCTTGGACTTTTCAGCCTCAGAACAGTTGGAAATGAATTTTTGTTGTTTATAAGCTACCCAGTTTATGGTATTTTGTTATATAGCAACTCAAATGGGCTAACACATATATGCTTAGACCTTTCTATCAGATTTTAGTGTCATACTCTTAAATATGACCAAAGAGGCAACTTAAATCCTGTAACAGTCCGCCTCCGCTGCTGCCAGCGGGCTGCGGGAGAGGGGCCGGGTCAGCGGCCTGGCAGGAGAGTCTGAGAAAGGGACAAAGGACAACAGGAGGTGGGGACAAGGGACGGCAGTGGTGCTGGGGGAGTCAGGACGAGGTCAGAGGCTGGAGGCAAAGGGAGGGTTCAGAGCTCTGGGAAAGAGGGCAGAGGTGGGGCGGGGTCAAACAGGGGACTGGCCTGGGGATAGGGGACCCGGATCACCCGGGAGAGAAGCTGGGGGATTTGAGAGGGGATCCCAGGCTGAGGGGGCAAGACCAGCGGAGGGCAGCGGAGGCACCGAGTCTGGGAAGCTGGGGAAGCGCCCTGAGAGGGGCGGGTCCGAAGCTGGAGGAGAGCACAGTGGAAGCCGGGCACCGGGCACCGGGTCGGGTGGGCTCCTTTAGATCCTATTGGAAGGAAAAGAGACGAGGGTGGGCAGGGATCTTGGATAGAGGGAAGTAGGGACTAGGGACAGGAGAGGAAAACTGATGGGGTGACTCTAAAGAAAGAGAAAATCCTAGATCAGAAGCTGGAGGAAGGTAGAAAAAAAAAGAAATATAAAATAAAAAATAAAAAAAATTAAAAAAGAAATCCTATAACAGAAAGACAAAAGCCCAATGGAATTAACACAAGAAAGAACATTTGAGGAAATAGATAAGGAGAAAAAAAATCCTCAAGTGCAAGAGAAGATACTACATTCATGAAATGAGATATTATATAAAAATAACATTTAGATAACAAAAAGTGTTCTTTGGCATTGAAAGTTTGGTATATTAATGAAACACTCACAGAAGAGCTGGAAGATTCTGTTGAGGATATCATTCAGACAGTAGAGCAAAAAGTCTAAGGACTAGAAAATAAGACAGGAGAGGGAAAAATCTAGAAAACCAGTAGAAGAGGCCCAATATCTGATTTGTAGGAGACACAAAGAGAAGAAAACTATTAGGATCCCATTAACAAAATAACAAGAAAATTTCCCCAAACTGAAGTCATAGATTTTCAGATTGAAAGGTAGCACAAGGAATGAAAAAAAAAAATACCAAAATACCCAAATCTGTGTACATCAGCAATAAGGAGCTTATACAAATGTCAAGACACACACACACACACACACACACACACAGAGAGAGAGAGAGAGAGAGAGAGCTCTTATGAAAGACAAAAGCTCAGGAATCAGAATGACTTTGGACTCCTTAATAGCAATATTGAAAGACAAAAAGCAATGGGAAAACGGTCTCAAAATTCTGATGGAAAATTACTTCCAACATGGAATTCCATATCTAGTGTGTGTGTGAAAAAAAGAGAGGAGGAGACATTTTCAGACATGAAAGTTGTATCGGTAAATGGAGCCAACTTGAAAATATCCTCATTAGTGAAATAAACAGGACTCATATGAGTAAATACTACATTATCTCTCTAGTGTAAAAAATAACAACAACAACAACAAAAAAACCAATACTGGGATCCAAAGAGTATGATAGATATTGTGTAAGTGAAAGGGAAGGAAAGTGCTCTAAAGAGTATAATGAAATGTATAGTGTATAAGACACTTGACCGTATTTCTGAATTTCTGTTCAAACACTGAACAGAAGGATTTGTACTGTCAGTGTTTGAGTGTCTAGTCACTATTTATGCTTTGATTTTGTAAATTTGGCAATATTGTTTGAGACGACAGCGAGTAATGTATTGACTAGTGATTCTCGATGAGAAATTTTTTTTTGTTCCTTTGAATGCCTTGAACTCGGTATTGTCCTACCCTTTCCTGCTTTTCTATTCTCTTTAATTTTCTTTCATTTCTTTGAAAAAAGAAAAAGAAAAGAAAAATATGCAATATAACAACCATTGTTAAATTTCTTTCATTCTGTTGTGAAAACCTATATTGACATTGTCTTGAGTTTGTTGTTGTTGTTCATGCTTTTTGCTTTTTGTTCTTTTCTGACTTTTTAAAAAATAAAATAAAATAAAATAATTCTGATAAAGAAAAAAATAAAATAATTATGTTTGATCTAGGATTTTCATAAAAGGCAATAAATATACCTTATGTAAAGAGTTAAAACAAAAACATGACAGTTGTCAAAAAAGTTTTCCATGTATCCTTTCTGAGGGAGTTAAAGGTCATACATCATCAAAACAGGAGATATATACTAGAAAGAAGTGATATTTACTCAGGGAGACTCTGGGGTGAATAGCTATGGAACAATTTAATGTTGGGGTAGGCCAGAGGCCCTGGGACAGAAATATTTAAGAAGATAAAACTGATGGAATACATGATATGAATGTGAACCACTGGTAGAGAGCTAGATTGAATTAAGGATTATAACAGTAAGTAAACATGCACACACATTATTAACTCCAAAACAATTCTCAATGAAAGGAAAATGATTATAGTTGACTACATTATTTTGTTCTAAAAGCATATATAGCCATAATTATATAAATGATACATTTATCTAAACAAAGTTATATCATTATATTGTGATAAGAATGAGACCTGCAGTACATATGTTGTGGTGTAGTGATCAAAGACAGTAGTGAATGCCTACAATTAAAAAAATATGAAATAAGGGCCCTGAAGCAAGGCCAGCAGATCGCTATAGCTGCTGGTTTCAAACAAGAGCCTAAAGAGAATTCTATTTGTGGTCTGTTGGCCATTTCAGAACTTTGGAAATGGAATGGTCAATTCATCAGAAAGAATTAGCAGGTGACTATGGCGGACTTTAGGGGGCCTGCAGGGGAGAGACCCTGGCGCATCCGGGACCTGCACCATGCGGTTGACTCGGGGTGCTGGGAGAACAAGGAACTCCTCCCCTCTCTGGGGGGCAGCTGAGAGTGTGGCCGACTTTTGGCAGCCCGAAGGAGAGAGACCCTGGCACACGTCAGGACCTGCACCATGCGGTTGACTCAGGGTGCCAGGAGAACAAGGAACTGCCCCACTCTCTGGGGGCAGCTGAGAGTGTGGCAGACTTTCGGCAGCCTGAAG
>PVJX010014584.1:0-44521 GCA_004027295.1 Dolichotis patagonum | reverse complement strand
TATGCTTGGGAAATTTTCCTTAATAATTTCTGTGAATAGCCTTTGTAATTCCTCTGTTTTTATTCCTGCTTCTTCATTCACATACTTTATTCTTAAGTTATAGATCGTCTTGTCATCTTTCAGTCTTTGTATCTTTACTGCCTGCTCCCTTGTTATTTTTAAGAGATCTTCCCTTTCATGACCCCACATTGCAAGCCTGTGTTCAATTTTTGATAGTCTATCTTTGGTTTCTTTCAAGCAGTTTTGCCAGCTTTCTATGGTGTCTTTAGTTTCCTGATAATCTCTTTGAATCTGCTTCATGAATTCTAGGTTTTTTCTGAATTCTTCATTAAATTTTTCTCTCCATTTGTGTTCCTCAATTCTTCTGTCTGTGTCTTCTTGAGAGGCGCCCAGCCCTTGTTTATCAATCTACTTATCTCTTGTTTAATTTGAATTAATATTTCAGTTTTGGTCTCGCTTCCGAGGTCCTGAAGATATCTCTTTATGTCCGCTAACGCTGTGTTTGATGTTGCATTTTTGCTGCCCTCAATCTCTTTTGTATTTACCTCTCCTGGATCAACGTTCTCAGGGTTGGGGGCTGGGGTTTTTTTCTTATTTCTCCCTTTTATCATGTTTTTGGTTCCTTCCATAAAAATGTACAGTGTAATTCCTAGACCCTTTTCTTGTTGGTTAAGGCTCCTCTAGAGGGAGCAGGCTAGGAGCTTTAGCCCTCTTCAGTAGGTTATCAGAGATTAGAGTTCACCCACAGGCAGTGTGCACTGGCTCCTCCCCTCCGGGCCAGTCAACCTTTGCAGGCCTTCACTGTGTCAGTGTGCGCCGATCTCAGGGAATTAATTTGTAGCGACTCACTGTGTCCCAGCCAGGGGCGCGGCCTAGTCCAAGCAGTTTCCACCAATCCACTCGGCAAGGGGAGCAACCAACTGAAGCCACTTCCTTATGGAGTTAGGTCTTTCCTGCCCAAATCCAACATGTTATCCAGTTGGTTTCCCCTTTCCCGTGGGAGTGTCTTATTCCCATCACTCACTGCATGTTGATGCCGGTCCCCGAGAACTGCTGGGCTCCCTGATCTCCGACTTCAGCGTGGGCAGTGCGAATTCACGGTGCCTCTGGGTGGGTCGCATGCAGGGCCAGTCTGGACAAGCTGCATGCAGGGCTGTTCAGCTCCGCTCTCTGGCAGCTCAAGCCAGTCACTTTGGCGCGGATCACTTGTTCAGGTCGGGCAGGAATTCAGGCGGCTCGAGGAGGGTGCCATGCTCGCTGATCTTAGTTTTATTAATAGTAGCCCCAGAACCTCATATTTGAGCGGTTTTTTGCACTTTAGTTTCTTCGTGGGTTGTGAGAGTCCATCTCTCTCTGTTTGGGTCTCTCCAGGGTGTTTTATTCTGGCATTTGAGCTGTCTCTCTCAGAGAGGGTCCCTTTCCTGCTACCTACCAGTTTGCCATCTTTTTTTCCTCCTCCAGCAGTTCAATTCTTAATCATAAAATTTAAAGGATTTTTTCCAGTTTTCTCTTTTTCTATTTGCTACTCATTCTTTATGTAGTTCTATATTATCTCAGATCAGTTTCTTTTTTCTTAAGAAATTCTCCTTAATATATCTTATACATTTCATTTGATGAAATCAAATGTATATAAATGAAATGTCTCTTTTTCATTTAGTATTTTAGTAAAACATGTATGGTGTGAAATTTACCATTTTTAAACATTATTATGCATACAATGCAGTTGTTGTATTACCACTGCTGTCAATCTCCAAAACTGCCTCCAGGAATTTGAGTTTTCTCAGTGCCTCATACAAGTTAAATCACTTAAAATGAGTCCTTTTTGTACCCCTCCTCCCAGTATAGCCCCTCTGTAGACCAAAGTCTTTAACACTTGGGCCACTGAGGGCCATTCCACACCTAAAATATAGTAATTACTGAGCCATTTTATGTTCCCACCACTAATGTATAGGATTTTAATATCTCTACATCTTCTTTGAGATTTGTATTTCCTATGTTGGTCTTTTTTTAAAGTAACTGCCATTTTAGTGACTGTAAAGTGATATTTTACAATTTTTATTTGCATTTCCCTAAAAATTAGTGATACTGAGTATCTTTTTTAAGGTACCATATGGCCATTGGAGAAATGTCTATTTAAATTCTTTGCCAACTTTTAAAAAGTGTGGTGTTGTTTTTGTCGGGAACTGTCTGTTCTATATAGCAATCTCTAGGCAGATATATGCTTCATAAGCATTTCTTCCCATTTTTCAAGGTTGACTTTCATTGTCTTGATAATTTCCTTTGATGCACAAAACTTTTAACTTTGGATACTTTTATTTTATCTATGTTTTTGTTTTCTTATTCGACTTGGCTGTTTCCATCTTTTAAGAATTGTTTAATTGGATATAGAATGTCAGTTTGGGAGTTATGTTCTTTAAGTCCTTTTTAAAGATCATTTAGTTGTTTTCTGACCTTCATATTTTCTGATGAAAATCTTCTGTCAAATTATTATTCCTTTGAAGGTAGCTTTTCTGGGCTATTTTATTTGGCTATTAGGTGTTCATTTAACTAAGGTAATTTTTATTTTAGTGATCTTTGCTGGGGTTTTTAGAGCTTCTTCAGATGTTAACTGATGTTTTAAATCAATTTATAATACTTGCCCTTATATACTTCATATGTCACCATCTTTCTCTGCTTTCCTTATGGTTACATGTGTATTGGGCCTTTTACTTTGCCTACATGTAGCATAACACTATTTTCTGTATTTTATTACTTTTTCTTCATGTTTCAGTTATATATTCACTATTAACATGCTTCCAGGTATTAATACCACATCCAGCGATGTCTAAGATTTGTTAAACTCATGTATTGAAATTTCATTTGAGATTATATATTCAGTTCTGTTACAATTTTCATAAATAAAGTTACTGATATTTATTTTAAGATGTTCATCTGCAATTCTCATATTATGGCTACTGGAGGTTTGCTTCTGTTTTTGTTTTTACTTTTTTCCCTTTTGGGATTTGTTGCTTTAAAATTCTGCCTTTTAGTGTACCTTGTAATTTTTATTGAAATAGTAATGTGTTGTATATGGTGTATTCCTCAGAGAACATTTACTTTTTTTTAAAGGGAGATAGAGGCTAAAACCTATTCCAGATGGGAGTTGTGTTAGGACTAGATGGTCATTCTGATAGGACTACTCTATCTCAGGATTGCTTCTGTTCCTCTTGGTTTTCCATGGAGAGTCTGCTGTGAGATTTCCTCACTCCTGGGAGATTATCTGTGGCCATAGAAAATAGCAGAAAAATGAATTCAACTAATGTCCTAGGAGGGTAGTCATCTCTTGAGTTCTATCAGTTCTGTCATTCACTACCATGTAACTATCAATAACAGCACTGATCTCTATGATCCCAACCATAAAAAGTTGAATTTTTAGCTTCTTACCTGGATCTAGAGGCAGCAAACGAACTCAGAGAAAATGAAGCCTATTTGGACGACATTCTCCCTTCTCAGAGTCCCTGTTCTTTATTGATTTATACCTCTCAGGTGCTCTCAACAAAATAATTTTTGTTTTATTTTGTTTTTGTGGTTTTCTAATGCAGGAATCTATTCCTGAATTAAAACTTGTTCTACTATAAGTTAATCCATTTACCCCAAGTCAAAAGTACATATAGTGAACATTTGAATGCATCTGTGGTGAATTAACTAATGGTCAACTTGTAACACCCAGCTGGACTGAATCAGTGTGGATTTGGGTGTGGAAGGCCCAGCTGAGCCAAGAGCATAAAAGGAGAACTAGAGAGGAAGATGGTGCACTGTTGATTCTCCTGGAGCAGCTTGTCACACTGGTTTTCTTGATATGAACTCAGCTTTCTCATCATTGGAGGAGCCGGTCCTTACTGTCACTGAGAATGGCTGTGATTTATTTTAGGGGAGCTGTGGTCCTTACCTGGAGTGTTTCTTTCTGGCTCCAGTACAGATCCCTCAGCCTGGTGGCACAGACCCTTTATCCCACTGGTGCAGACTTCCTAGCTTCCGCTGCTGAGATTTGGGGCTTCCCAGTGTAGATCCTTGGTAGAGACTTGCGTGAGACACTGTCATGAGCTCTAGGTCTCCAGTTGGACTCATGGAGGACATTGCCATGGGCTCTAGGTCTTCAGCTGGACTTGTGCAGGACATTGCCATGGGATCTAGGCCCTCAGTTGGATTCTTTGGGTCTCTGGTGTGTGGACAGATCTCTTGCATCCTTCTTCATTTGACTCTTTGGGTGAATATCATAAGATAATCTTATAAATTGTATGTCCTTTTTTAAATCTATTCCCTTATAAACTCAAACAATAACAGAATTTAAATATACAATCTAAAAATTACTCTTAATTATGAACAAAGTGCATAAATTTTTATATATTTATCAGTAATGTACTAGTAAGATGTTACATTCACATATTTTTAGTTCTATCAAAATTAGAAACAGTTAGAATAAGCTTATTTTGTGAGCCCTTAATATCACCTATAATGAGAACCAGAATCTCAAATTGCTCTGTTGTTCCAGATCCAGTTGATAGGTTTTTTGCCTTCTGGATAAGGCATATATTTTAAAGTAGGAAAATTCCAAAATAAGGGGGAAAGTTATCACCATAAAACCCCTGAATTTTTTCATTTATTTAAGAAAAAAAAAACAAAAAAGAAAAGCAAAAGAGAAAAACAAACAACAACAAACCCAAAACAATAACAGTAGAGGCTTTCAAAACAAGATGATATGAATTTAACAATGGTTGTAATATTGCATATTGTTACCTTCAAAAAGGTTGCTTAGATTACCAGATATAGACATGCAAAATTAATCTAATCATATGAGTATTAACTGTTCTTTTCCACAAACTAATACAATTAGTAGTATAGTCATCTTAGCTATCTTATGTGTATATATACAAATTTATGTCTTTTTCCTTTTCCTTCCTTCCTTCCCCTTTTCCCCTATCCCAGTTACTTTTTCTCTTTGAGCAATTTCTTATCCTTACACAATATTTATTGTAGATTTTGGGTAGTATTTGCTCTTTCAGGTTGTTACACTAGAGAAACAATACAGAATTTATCCATGTGAGTTTGATTTATTTCACTTATGAGTATGGTCTCAAGTCGTGTCCATTTACTTATAAAAACTTCAGTGCAATCTTTCTTTATAGCTGAATAGGACTCCATTGTATAAAAATGCCACCTTTTTTTATTCAGTCCTCAATTAATGGGTACTTGGGTTGTTTCCCAGAGTCAACAACTGGTATCTCATCTTATTAAAAATTTTTTGCATATCAAAAGAAACCTCCAACAGAGTGAAAGAAAACCCATGAATTCAGAAAATATCTTAGCCAGCTGTCCCTTACAAAAAGGAGTTCTATCTAGAACACAAAAAGAATTTAAAACATCAGGCCCCCAAAATTCAAAGACCCAATCCAAAAATGAGCATCTGAGATGAATACATGCTTCTCAGATGAAGAAATAAAAATGGCAAGTAAATATAAAAAAAAAAATTCAGCGTCATTGGTCATTTGAGAAATGCAAATTCAAACAACACTGAGATTGCATCTCACTCCAGAAAAAATGGCCAAGATCAAGAAATCAACCAATAATAAATGCTGGATGGAGCTGTGGGGAAAAAGGAACTCTTCTCCACTGTTGTGGAAATCAGTGTGAAAATTTCTCAAAAAACTAGTTTAGAGGTCCCACTTGACCCACTTTTTCCCAGAAGAATTGAAAACATCATACCACAGTGATATGTGTGCACCTGTGTTTATAACAGCACAATTTTTACATCCAAACCTTGACAACCCATGAATTTTGCTGAATGTTTCTCATCTCCATTGTCCACACAATGTCATGGACTTTTTTTAGTGGTTAACCATCGTCAGCTTTAGCTGTCTGAAATATAGTTTTAAACAAACAAAATCTCTTCTGAGAAGTGAGTAGTTATATAACATTACCCATAAAATTTTAATTCAGAAGGAAATGGAATCTTCAGACTCATAATAGTGACTTACACTCTGTGTGATGTTAGCTTCCAACTCTGTAAACTAAACTTTTTGGTTTCTCTTTAAGAAACTCCTGGTCTTCTTAGGTTGTCATGAGTTGAAAATTAGTGAGATGTCGATGGACAGTGGGAGGACAGTGTAGAAGGAACATTGAGAAAGAAGAGAGCTTAGTTCATAAAAGGGCACAGAAAAAGTACCTACATGTCAAGGAAATAAGAAACAGAACCCAAAGCCAATCACATGAAAACTGTCCACCTCCACCACTGTCTTAGTAAAAAAGAACTACGCACTTAATGATATCCTCCATTCTCAAGGGATAGTTAAGTAATTTTTATGTTCTATTAATTTTGGTCTTTATATTTCCTACAGATTTATATCAGTCGTTGTATTCAGAGTCCCTCATTTCAGTGTGAGATGAATTAAATGAGATGGTGCTTATACACTTCCCTGGGATAAAGATAAGAACAAAAAGGTTTGGGTTCAATACCCAGAGCTGCTACATTTAGGTAAAGCCTTCACCCTCATATTTAATTTTTCTCTGCAACTGTATAAATGTCATTTTTGTCTTTCAAAGTGTTTTGAATCAATGTGTTCCATTTAAAGTTTTGACTGCTTTGTTAGTGTCAAGGTGATTTCTCCACAAAGCAGCACAGGATGTTGGAAGTGATGGCTGCTCATTTCCCATTTTTGAAAGGCGCTGTTTATTTCTGTAAGGAGATGAGACATTTGCTGCACATTTCTGGAGTGAGCTCATCTGATGTGAAATACAATGTTCTCTGTATCTTTTGTTCCCTGAATAGCTCTATGATTTAAAAGACTGACTCAGGCAGAGAGGAAGGGAAGAAAAGGTAAAATACATTAAAAGCAGCTACCTAACTCCTACCCCAACTTCAATTCCTAGTTCTATTGTTTCTGACTTAGGAAAAGCATCTCTTCACATTAATCTAGTTAATCTCCTCCTCTGAGAAACTACCCATGAGCCCAGAGACTTCTCTTCGTGGGCGCTGTCCTATCTACCTACCATCTCACCTTGTTCGCTCGGTCCATCAGTAAGCTCAGTCTGCCTCAGTTTAGGCTACTGACTGACGGACTCTGAGAGGGACCTGGGGAGCCCTGCCCTCCTGAGGTGCATGTGTAGCATTTCTTTCTCTTGAGTGTTGGCTGGTCCCTGGACAGTCTCATACCTATAATAGGTGGTGGTTTATCACTTCCATAATAACGTTATAATGCATCAAATTACAACTTCTGTCTTGGTAGCAAACTTTGCCCCTTGATGGCTTCGTGGCACAAGCAGGTATATCGTGAGGATGCCCTTGACCAAGCTCACTCAGAAAGGGACTGAAGGCAGCCTGCAGCCAACAACCAGCAAAGAACAGAGGGCTTCAGTCCAAAGCCTACCAGCAGCTACTTCAGTGACCTTGAAGTGATCCTCCACCAGCTGAATCTTCAGATGAGAGTCATGCGACCCACCCTTCACTGAAGCTTCAGGAGAGAGGGGGGCTATGCATGAAAGGCAAAGTGTGAGATACTGAATAATATGCCCAGCATTTGATATAAATATATGCCTAATAAGGTGGGAATTTAAATTTAAAGGTGATAAAATAATAATTGTATTTTTCTCGTCTCCCTAGACCTCAAGTCACTTTAGTGTTTCAACTGTTGTTTTAGATGCTGTTTTAAGTTTATGACAGTTAATCTTAAACAGTGAAAAGGAGATAAAAGGGAGAAAGAATGGAGGGAGTGTGGTGCTGAGCTGTACGGGAAGCTTCCTCTGGTGAACTCTGGGGGCTTCTGGAACCTCCACAAGTGGCCCCTGAGCCCCTTCCTGGACAGCCGGCACCCAGAAGAGCCGGGCAGTCTCACTCAGCTCAGGAGAGCCCATATCTGCGCTCCGCACCTGCCTGCCCTGTGGACAGACTTGCAATTGTCAGACTCTTTCCCACAGTCCAGTGTCACAGCCTTTGTCTTCTCCTCGCGTGTTCAGGGACAGGGCATTGCAGAGGTCAGCTAGGACCAAGTAGCTTTGCGCTTCAATGGCCTGAGTCTTTTCTGTGGCCCATCCTCTCAGACCTGGGTGATGTCGTGCCCTCCTTCAGCCTTCACTTTAGTGATTCAATTCAGTTCTGTAGGTGTTTACTGAGCCCTACTCCACATGAGGCTGAGTAGTTTGGATACATCTGGTGCAAAGCAAAAGATGAAAACAAAAATTCTAAACAAATCCTGCTTTTCCAGAGCTCACTTTCAAATGGAATATATTCAACAACTGTACTAAATAGAAAGGTGAGACTGACAGGAAGCACAGGCCATTGGACAGTTTGCCATCCTGGACACAGGTGGTCCAGATAAGCCTCTCGGAGAAGTTGCCCAAGTGAAATAGCTTATAAAAGTGGGATGCTTAGATGTGTGGTTTCCTCAGGCAAGAGTGTTCCAGAAACTAGGGGCACTAATGGAGTGCAGGTAATGTGTCTGAGAAACAGACAGAGTAAGTGAGAGAGAAGGTGGGAAGGGATGAGGGTGGAGCAGATGGGAAGAGGCCAGAAGGAATAAAGTCTTGTAGGTGATTTATGCTCCTGACTTGCACTGTCAATATGGCTCCAACACAGGATTCAGAATGAGGACTGTGACATGTGCTGCCTCCACAAGGATGATTCACAAGAGGAAGTGACATTCAATACTGTCTCCAGTGGTGGGACCTGGCTCCGGAAGCAACCTCTTTCGGTACCACATCCATGTGGCCCCATATGATCCTGGTCATCCAGTCTTGACCACCTCTCTCTTTTCCCTAAATGCCAAGAACGCTTGCGTTCTCACAGCCTTTGGGTTCTTCAACGTAGCTGTTTCTCACAAACTCCAACTCAACCGTCCCTTCCTCTTGGTTCAGGTTCTCTATTGTCCTGGGCATGGTCTATTCATTGTTCTACCACTCTCAGCTTCACAAGGGCCCATTTCCCTTACGTTTCCTTGCACTTCATCTGTACCTTCCAGAGGTAGCTCAGCTCTATCTCCAAACATTCAACTCCACAAGCCGGCACAGGAGTATTTGCATACATTTGACTCATTGTACTTTCTCTGCTGGGTTGAAATATCTTACTGTATCATACGCCTTTCTCTTATTCTGTCAATATAATTCTCTGTCAAAGGTACTGAGCAACATAGTGCAGATAGAAGTGGGGGGCTGCTCACAGTCCCCTGCTCAAAGGATTACTGTCTGTCTCAATTATCTAAGGCTGTGGACCACACACAACAGTTTAAAACATTATTTCATTTTCTGTGGCTCAGGAACCTGAACATGAATTAACAAGGTTCTCAACCTATCAACCCCACCAGTGCAATTTTACCACGTAAGACCTTGTCAAACAATTATATAGTCGATGAAAATGGATCTTCTTTTTTATTGCGTGTGAAACACATTAATTCTAAAATGTTTGAATAATAAGCTGGTTTTCTTTGATATGAGACTGAGGTTTGTTCTTTGTTCCTGTCATTGGTAATAAGACAAAGGTCTAAGGTTTCATACTACATTGTCTTTGAGAGAAGTATTAGTTGATAGGCTTGAAAATGAATTCTTGACAAAGAAATATGAATTTGAAACATTTTAATATATGATATGTGGATAGTAAACATGTTAGAACAAAGATTCATCAATGTAAAATATTTTATACATGAAACACAAACTAGTTTCATTTTAGACAGTGTAAGTGGCCCACTTACAGTCCCTATAACTCCTAGGCTGGGTTTTATCTGATTATTAAAGTGGTAGGATCAACAAACAAAGATTTCTAAATTTTGAACTTCAGGTTTAGTAAGTACTTTGGTCTGTTGCAAGTATTATTTGACTCCTAATTAACTGCAGAGTTCAAGATTTGAAAGGTCAATATTTGAACTATTGAAAATATCTTCATGTGTATATGCACATACATAATACACAGAAGAGATAATTTAATTTGTGCCTATTTATTCACAATGTCTTCTGAGGAAGCTGATTTTGTCAATCCATAGTGCAATGCAGGACTGGGTTCCTATCTCCTAAATGGTTTCCCTGAGCTGAATGGTATATTAGTTTCCTATAGCTACAATGACAAAGAACCACGCATCGGTGGCTTAAATACCAGACATTCATTGTCTTTCAGTTCTAGGGCTGTAAGTCTATAATCAAGGTGTCAGAAGATCAGTTTCCTCTTACAGGATATGAAGGACCTGCTGTTTGATGTCTCTCTCTAATTTCCGGTGGCCTATTAGCAACCACTGACATTCTTTTGTTTTCACAATCCTCACTCTGATTCTGTCTACATGGGTTCTCCTTGTGTGTATGTATGCATCAAATTTCCTTTTACATAATAACAAAGTAGTCATATTGGGTCATATTGGTCCACTCTATCCCTCTATGAAAATCTCATCTTAAGTAAATGTATTGTTTAGGAAATAATTCTACTTCAAATAAAGTCTGGCTCCCAAACGCTAAAAGGTAAAGCTTAAATACATACTTTTTTTGTTGGACACAGTCAACCCATGATGGGTGAATTCATGGAGATAACAAAGCACTGACTTTAGAAGTGTTAAATAGATTATTGTGAAAAATAACTTACATTTGTCTCTTTTTGGTTATAATTGAGATAGTAATAATTTCAAAGGAACAAGCTTCTAATGCTATTTGATTTAGTTATCTTCACTCCATCATGGCTCTCTGGAAGGTAGCCTAGTGGCCCCAGGGCGATGTCTACACTGTGAGTATGAGAATCTACGTGTGTTACTCTATGTGACAAAAGGGAGTTTGCCGTTAGAGTGAAGGATCTTAAAATGGAGCGATTACATTGGATTATTCATGAGAAATCAACCTAATTAAGGCTTTGAAGTAGAAAACCTCTTCTGACAAAAGTAAAATAGAAAGGTGGCTAGGGAGAACAGGAGAGAGGGAGATGCAGTATCACCAGCTTTGAAAATGGAGGAAGTGGGTAGAAAGTGCCAAGGAGAATGAGTAGCCTAAATCCACGCGTCCAGAAAGGAATACAGTAAGGCAGGCTCCTTGATTTTTGGCTCACAGGGACTTCAGTTGGTCCTTTGACTTTTAGGACTGTAAGGCAGTAAGTTTATCTAGTTATAGGCCACTGTTTTGGGGTTTTTTTTTGTACTGGGAATCAAACTCACGACTTTGTGCTTGCCAGGAAGGTGCTGTGCCACTGAACTATATCCCTAGCCCAGGCCACTCCATTTGTAGTAACCTTTTTTATAGCTGCAACAGAAAACTAATGCACTCTGTAATTAAATCACCATGTGTCCATTTTCATGATCTCTTAAACAGGGCCCTGCACAGGCTTTACATAAATTATTTTATAAATATTGTGAAATATAGAATGGTATTGCTGGTTTGGCAAATGGTAATTATACCAATTTGGTTTTGTGTGTGTGTGTATGTGTGTGTGTGTGTGTGTGTGTGTGTGTGTTGTTCAGTCTTAGAACAAGCTGAAAATATATAGAAATCTAAATTTAAACCTATTCTATTTCACAAATGGATTATAGGGGTTCCCTATTTCATTAGTCGATAAATTGTATCTGACCTCATATAATGTGTGCTTCTGCTATGAGTCAAATTTTGTAGTTGCCTCCATCTCCCAGGTAGTTCTCACCCTGAAGGCTGAGACTTTAAAGAAAATGAACCTTATTTTGAAGATGAGAGTGAAGCATGTAGGGTTGCCAAGACATGGGAGGAAGTTTGGCTGAGTTGTTTAAATATTGTGTCAGGTCCCCTAGGGAGATACTTTCAGCCTAAATATCAGAGGCAGGTGGTAAAAATTATGAGAGAACTTTCTACAATGCCAGATTGTGGGATTGACGAGCAGACCTGTGAAGCAGCCAGCATCTCTGCAGGGGATGAAACCACCCTGGATGAAACCACTGAGAAAATTACAAGGCAGAGAATCCAGCCAGCGTTCACCAGGGTACTTCTCAGCAGCCTGGGAACACTGGGAGAAAGGGATAATGTGTTATGGCCTCAGACAAAGTCTAATAGAATTCTAGTCCATTTTCCTTCCTCAATTTTTCTTCTTTAAGGATGGACAAGAATAGCTTGTAGTTTTATGAAATAAGACAAGGGCGATTAGATGGAAGTGACCACTTTTCTGGTTCTTTTACCTCCTAATTATTTTTGTCTCTTCCCATTTTAATATCACCCTGTCATGTTTAGCTATTGGTAAAGGAATGCAGCTCCCCCTTACACACATACATGCACACACACACACTAACACACACCCAAGGAGCATGCTGAAACTGCTGACCCCAAAGCAGTCATGTTAATTTCAGAAGAGTGCTGTCCTAATGATTTCCAGCATTAAGAGGCCCCTGTGTTTCATTCTGGTTGTAGAACAAGATTTATTTTACACAGTGATAGGTTAGTAATAAAGACATCATATTAATCTGCTTTCTGTTACTTCAGTGACATTTCTAAGACTTGGTATGTTGTAAAAAAATGGGCTTTACGTAGCTCATGGTTTTGGAGAGTGGAAGTCCAAAAACAGTGTATTGGGGCTCTGAAAGGCACCCTGGCTGTGTAGCCTTGTAGCAGGTGGCATGACAGCAGGAAAGTGTGGGACAGGCAGCCGTCCCAAGGCAGAAAGTCAAGGTGAGATACGGTTGGAGGAGAGTGATGCGAATCATTTCAGAGGACACAATCCCCTCCATTGACATAAGGACTTTCCACTTGGAGCCTTCTGTTGACGGTGCCATTATGTGTTGTCATCACCACATTGAGGACTGAGTTTTCAATGAACAAAAGGTTGAAGGACACTCTCAAACCATGACAGTAATTGTCATTAAAATAATACAATGTATAACTTGACAGAAACAGGCATACTCTTCTCTGTCCTTCATTTCAAGGGAAAAAATGATCACAAAACAAGCTTCTATCAGTGCATTATTATTTTTTATATTTTTCTTTAAAGTCACATTTGAGCAGGACGTGCTCAGATCAATTCTGTACTATGTTGTTTCATGTGAACTCCCTGTATGTGACAATATGGACAACTATTTGGAAGAAAACAAGAGTCAGTATGATAGAGAGTGAATATCTCTGATTGTCTAGTTTTGAAATTTATGTCTCTTACATTGCTTTCTTGTGATCTGCTTTGTCCTGTTTTGTTGTGTTTAATTTTACCCTTTTGATATAATTGCATGTATATTTGAGTGGGTAATATGGATGACCATATTGCCGTTTTTGTCAGATTGTGGAGCAGAACTGTTAACAGTCTCACTGTTTGAATGTCTACTTTACATGTTTTAACTTTGTAATTTCCAAGAAGTCAGTGTGTAATTTGTCAAGTAATAATTTCTTAGGATTTTTTGTTGTTGTTCTTTTCCTTTTTTCCTTGGAATTCTGTATTGTTGCTACCCTTTATTCTGTTTTGTTTTGGTTTTTTCTCTTTAAATAAAATTTAAAAAAAATAAAAGTCACATTTGAGGTCTGTTGTATTGTCAGAAAAGACAAAATAACATACTAGGCTGGGCACCCCATTCTGTACACACTTGGAGATATGTTCAAACTAATGGGCCTGAGCCATTCATAAGATACTCAATTAACAGTGACAGGTTCTCCTTACTGATGTTTCAGAAGGCAGTAACAGAGAATAGCATATTTTAGAAGGCTGTAATTCAATAGAGATGAAATTAAGGGTGATACCCAACTCAGCAAACTTCACCGTCATATGCTGTGTTGCTCAGACTTTGGAAGCAACTTTCTCTCTTTCCTTTTACATACATTTTGAATCCATTCCACTAGGTAAAACCATTGGATCTACCTTTAAAGTAGATCCCAAATCTAACCCCTTAATACCTGTAATAGTAAATCTGTAGATATTGTTCTGCACATCACTGAAGCCACTGTAATACCCTGCTAAGAGGTCTTCTGCTTCTAAGATACGACCTCTATTTTCTACACAGCTGCCAAACCAATACTTTCAAAATATAATACAAATTATGGTCTGCCTCTGCTCAAGACCTGCAGTGGTTCCTATTTTAAGGTCAAATCCCAAGTCTTAGTCCTGCAAATCTCTGCTATGTGGCTCCCTGTTACCTCTCCCGCTCTGTCCTCCTCTCCCCATGCGTTCCACCCCAGCCACCCTGGCTTCCTGGCAGACACCTGCATTATGTCCCTTCCCCTGCTGCTCCTTGTCCTTCAACATGTATACAGAGCTCATTCTTTGGCTTCTCTACCAGCTTTGGCTCAAATTCCATTTTTTTTCAGGAGAGATCTTTAAATACTCATCTTAAAATTCACTACTATTTTTCTCTATCCACTCATCTAGTCTGTATATAATATTTCACGGTACTTGTTGTTATATGACAAAATATCATATGTATATATATATATATATATATACACATAAAATATCATATGTATATATATATATATATATATATATATATATATATATACACATATCACACACTGATTACTATTTGCTTTTTCCTCCAGAATGTCAGTTCCTTGATGATGGGAAATTTGTCTATTTTATTCTGCCATTTTCCAGCAATCAAACAGTGCCTAGCATAGCAAAGATGCTCAACAAAATAGGGTTAGTTAAGAGCATGATGACTAAATGAAAGAGGTTTGATAAATTAAAAGTTCACAGTCTGAACAAAAATTAACTGAAACACAATTAGTTAACTTTCAGATAAGAAATGTCAATCCCATAGACAGCATTATTCGTGTAATTCATTGTAATTTTATGTTACTAGAAAGCTTCTTTTATTATTTTGTGTTTTCAGTAGAATATTAATTCTGATATGTCAGCTGAAGTTTAGTTCCCTGGGATAAAAATGCCATGCCACTCTGGTCCTAAGGTAAGTAGTTTCCAAAGACAATGACCAAAAGTTTTTTCCATTCCTCAAATTTATCTGTTCTCCTGACAGACAAATTTGACAGATAAATCTGTTCTCCTGACTGATAACTCCTTTTTTTTTTTGTACTGGGGATCAAACTTATGACCTGGCATTTGCCAGGAAGGTACTTATGCCATTGAGCTAAATCCTCAGCTCCTTGACTGGTAACTTCTAAGACGATAAAAATGGAAACCCGCTAAGCCTTGGTCTAAGACTATAAAACAACACTCCCAACATATGCCAAACAAGTCAGTCAAACAAGTCAGAAGTTAGTCACTATGCATAGCACTTTAGACTAAATTAGTGAATGATGACAGTCTAGAAACACAGAGAGAAAGCATGTGAAGGAGAACTGAGTTACTCTAT
This sequence comes from Dolichotis patagonum, assembly GCA_004027295.1. Taxonomy (NCBI): domain Eukaryota; kingdom Metazoa; phylum Chordata; class Mammalia; order Rodentia; family Caviidae; genus Dolichotis; species Dolichotis patagonum. The sequence continues at coordinate 29,279 of PVJX010014584.1, read as the reverse complement.
ATGACAATCAGTGCCAGTTCACCAAACTATGAGTGAGGTTGTGTTGGACCATCCAGTACCAATAGGCCACTCCAGCTAATATCATATGAAACTAGCTTTTTAATTTTTTTAAAGAGCAGAATATATTTATTGAGAGAAAGAAATCTGGGAGAGAGACAGAAGGGATCCCATGTGGGTTACCAAAGACTGTCTTTTCTAAGGACTTTGATAGAGCAAAACCACACTGCAAGACAGGTCCAAGATAGGGGAAAACAAGGTAATTCACAAGGTGGACATGAGGTGGGGCAGAGCTGTTTTCTACCAGTAAGATTAATTGTTCAGGTAAAATTGACCAAATCAGGGACAAATAGGCAAGCAAGTCACGTAGCAAATCAGCATGCTTAAAGAGTAGTGACATTCTGTAGGGGATTAGGATGGGACTCCTGGCTTCCACAAACTGGTCCTTACCTATTTAGAATATCAATCTCTGATGTTCATACCTAGGCTGTGGTTGCATTTGTTTTGCCTTGTGTCTTGAGATCCAGCCTCCAGCAGGAGGTGTCTGTCTCCTCCAAGGTCTGTCACTTCCTCAAGGGAGGCTCAGATCCTCTAGAATATAGGCAAGCTATTCTGGCTGAAGCTTCACCAAACACTTGCCCCATCCAATCACCTAAAAACAAAATGGTTGTAAGTTTGAACTGTTAAATTCTGCAGTGATTTGCTATGCTGTAGTGGGTAATGAGACAACAGTCTGACAAATTACAGGAGAATTTCAAAGCTTTGAGTCTACTCCTTGAAAATTATTATTAAACTTCAGAAAATGTATCCATATCTATATATTTCTATCTGTTTTGTATCTAAATTCACACATTTTCTGTGTTTGTACATAAAAGTTAAACTAAATACCCTGTTGATGAAACCTTGGTAGTCATATTTCTACTACTGTTGTATAATGTCATGGAAGCTTTGCAGTTTTCAAATACCACTCATTTATTTGTCTTATTGGTTGATTTATTTTCAGTGAAGTAGAAAATTCGTTCCTTTCCAAAGAAAATTATAAAAAGTCTTTCCATATTCCTCTGAAATCTCAAATCCCCAGGACGTATAAAGTTCCTCTGCCCACTCTCTCAACCTTCTACTCCTATTTTGAACAGTTGGTGAATTTCAAGTAAATATGCAGTCAGGATCCTGAGATGTTTTGTTTTGTTCCATGGGCTAGACATGAAAACTAACCGCAACTCATGAGACGCTCAAACTGAAAATCTCAAGCATATTAGTAGGAATCTTAAAGTGAAGGAAAAATACAGTTGAGCTTTCTCAGGTGCCCATTGTTGATTTTTCCCTTGTGGAAAGGAGGGACAAAAGGAAAATATGTGGTTTTGTGATCTGTTGATTTAAATCAGCATTGCCAAGACAATGATAGATTCCCATGACTTGGGAGTTTCTAAGAAGTGGTCTGTTTTGATAAACGTTCTTTGTCCCTCTTTTCAGCAGGTTTAAAAATCTGTCATGACTCAGATTTATTTCAAAATGGCTCTTCCAAAGTCAGCTCTGCTGAGGATCACTTTGATGCAGTACAGAACAGGCAATAATTAATATTAGTAAATCAGTACAAGAATAAAATGGGATGTGTCCTAGGCATACATGACTTACGGTGAGAGCCAGCTAGCTTAAGGGCAGGTTAATCTTTAAACCAATGGCTACCGCTGAGACCAGCAAACACACTGTGGAGTTCTGTCACCTTAAAGCAAGACAATGTGGCAGCTGAGGACTTGACTCATGAAAATTCCTTCTACCTCAGTGGTCACAGTTATCAGGTCACAGACAATCAGGTTACTAGTTAACCATGATCTGTTCCTGGGCACTTTTCCAAAGCATCTTCCTCAGTTCTTGAACCTTGCCTGCATCAGCTCTTCCTGAATCCCACCAGCACCCCCTTCATCAAGCTATGTACCTAACAAAGGGCAAGGACACCATGCCACGTGGTTTTAGCCCAGCACTGAGGGTTGACCAGTCTGGTGCTCCTTGTAACTAAAGTATGTCATGTCTGTGTTTTATCCTGTTGTCATGCCTCTTGGCTAGGGTCTTGATATAGCTGTTCATTGCTTAGTAGAAACAGAGGCATCCACTTCTGTGTGTGATTGCCCGGGCTCATTTTGACACAGGTTCAGGGAATATTAGCTAAGTCTGCTTTAATACAAGAGGAATCTGAAAAATCAAACGCATTTCAGAAACTGCATTTCTACATTATTTTATAGATAAGAGAACGAAAGAGAATGCAGGTCAGAGAATAATACCAACACATTGAGTGGCTCAGTGGTGAAGGCCCACAAATATTAGGAACCACTGGCTTAGACTATTTGTACTTCCTTTTAACCATGCATCTATTTATAAGAACTTGCAAAGCACACCTTGGATAGTTGTTGGGATTAAATGGGATCAAAAATCTAAAAAGCTGCTCAGAGTCTTCTTAGAGAGATTAGTGTTCTGTAAGGAGGTTTAGTTTTATTGCTCTGAAAATAGAAAAACTGTGCTTTTGTCAATCATAAGAAATAGAAAAGAAAAATCCAAAGAATTGCTTTAGCTTTCTTCAGGTAAGGGAAAATAATCCACAGCAGAAATGAAAATAACTTTTAACATGATTTTTGTTGCTAGTTAGAAATGTATTTTTATGGTTATTTTTTTCCCAAAAAAAGAGAGCCTGATAAGTTGGTCATATGAAAGACTACTAATTTCATTCTCAATAAATATGCATGGTTAATTACATGTGATGACATACAGATAGTTTTTATGATGATTCACTAATGGCAAACCTGTCAGATAAACTTAAACTCAAAAACTTTTCAATTAAAAAATTATTTGCATGTTGTTTGGGTATTTCTGAACATTGATCTTTGTAGGTGTGTGTTTTCTGGATTTTAGTAATATTATAAAACCTATGCACCTTTTCTTCAACTGCTAGCCTCATTCCTTTAGATATTGTGCAATATATTATCCAGTTTCATAATGCCTTTGGGTATTTCCTGCTTTCTTTGGTTAAAAACAAAATGGAAAAATGTAGGAAAATATGAAAAAGAAAGCAGACACCCATATTTTTTCTTTTCTTGAAAGGATATAAATACTTTCACTTGTTATATATAGGTAGCCATGGATATGATTACCTATATATTTTTTAACTTGAGTCTTATGTTTTTTTCATGATTTTCTTTAGATTTCTTTTTTTTTTCCTTTTTCTCTTTTTTGAAGGTATTGAAGATTTAACCCGAGGTCTCTTGTATGATAAACAAGCTCTGTATCATCGAGCTATACCCTCAGCTACTTTTTTTTTTTTTTTTTTTGAGACAGGACCTCATTAAATTGCCTAGTCTGGCCTTGAATGAACTTGAGATCCTCCTGCTTCAGCCTCCTGAGTAGTTGAGATTACAGGTGTGCACCAGTACATCTGCCTATAAGTTACTTTTTAACTGATACTTAAAAGACATTAAAAGTTAACTCTATATTTTCACTTCATGCAAGATATTTTTCATTTTCATATTTTGTGACCACACGCTTGTATATTTCTACTTTGTAGGTGACTATTCTTTATTTAACTGATTCCTATTATCAAAGCTTTGGGCTATTTTACTGTTCCAAAATTATAATTTACACTGTGATGAATGAACCTTGTATATAAATCGTCACATACATCTTTTAATGATTTCTGAGGAATAAAGTCCTCAAAGAGGCATCAGATTCATTATGACTCAGAAAATTAATCTCCAAGCCTTACCCTGCAAATTTTAAAAATAATCTCAAGGTAAAGAGTCTTAAATCACTTAGGATCGCTAATAAAAAACCATGTGAAGTTCTATGGCACCTGGGGGAAATGCAGGACTTTCTGGACAGAGGGAAAACCTGTGCCCTAGACCCACAGGCAGGAAGCAAGAGGAGCTGGTCAGTGGCTCAATTTGACTGGAGCTGGGTCCTGAGACAGAGGCCGGGGAAGGGCTAAGGCGCCTTGCAGACTCAGGCTTATCTTGCACAAGATGGGGAGCTGCCACTCAAAGCCTCAAAGTTTATGCAGTGTGCTCCTTCTCTCCTTTTAGAAGGTGACTGGGCAACTGGAAGAACATGGTTCTGAGATAGAGTGGGAGAACGGAGACACAGAGAAGGCCCCATTTCGTGAGCTTGAATTCGCTAGCTGACAGCCCAGCAGTGCAGGAGAACGAGGGAGCAAGGGGGAGAGGCCGAAAGACAGAGAGCAGGGTACGGTGTTAATTCTGGTCCTCTGAGAAGCAGTCTGCATGATTAGCCAGGTTGTAGGAAGGAGAGACGGGAGGAAGGAAGGAAGAAAGGAAGGAAGGAAGGAAGGGAAGGAGGGAGGGAGGGAGGGAGGGAGGAAGGAAGGAAGGAAGGAAGGAAGGAAGGAAGGAAGGAAGGAAAAACACGAAGTGTAACACTGACCTTTGATATTATATAAGCCTGGTTTCCAACAGTGCAATAGGTTAGGTGGGGAAGTTTCTTCCTGCTTAGGAAGAAAGTCCAGTATTATGGATCAAGAAAGTGCATCTAAATGAAGCAGTGCTGTGTTTTCTGACTTAGAACTTCTGCCAGTAACACCTGATTAAATTCCCTGAGTCTCAGTAGTTTTCCAATTATAAAGTGAGAATTAAGAATACATACAGATTTTTGGAAGATTATTTGAGATTTCAGATGTGTGCCATCACATGGGACATGGCAGATATTTAGGAATTATTAGTTTCCAAATAATGAGAAGCTTGTTATTTTTTTTTTCACACTGTGACATGTCCGTAGTATACAGTATATTTCTTCTTTCTCGTTCACTCACTACAAAAACTTCACTCCTGGAGCTTGTAGAGAACCCGTACCTGGCTTTCTTCTGAGTCTCACACAATTAAGATAAAATCGCAAGATATAAGGTGTTGATTAGAAAAGTCACTGGAAAGGATCCCATTGCAAGAATGGTAAGAAGCCCTGGGGTATCTTATATTAAGAAATTCTTGATGCAGCTACAAATTCTACAACATCCAAGTAGAAGCTAGGAGTCTTATAACCTGTGATTTACAGGCTGGTAGGAAAGTCATTGTAGGTAAGCTCAGGGCTTCAGTTACTTTTTCTACAGTACCTGGATCAGAGATGAAGTGATAGGTGATCCTCAGAGACTCTTTTTATAAATCACTCAAATGGTTCTATTCTGTGTTTTTATTTTTGGAACCTTTTACTGTGCTGTGAAAACCATTGATCGTGATTGGCAATATTCTCATCTCAAAACGTCCTCAGCATCCCTACTATGTATTTGGGCGTGTTTGTTTAAGTTCAGCATTTGCTTTTAAAAAGTAATAAGATTAAAAAGCATGCTCCTTTCAGGCACTAGCAACCCCTTCTCCTGTGAACAGTTGCTTAATTGTACTTAATCTGCTTGGAGAGAACTGAGAGCCAACAGGCTCTGTAGGGTCAACCTTGTAAATTAATCCCAGCAGCTGGCCTCACTCAGCTGCCCATCCTGTGTGAGGTGTGAAGGGAAATCATGACTTCATGCCCCTTCCTGCTGGTGGCAGGATTCAGGGTTTGCACAGTAAGGTAACATCAGGACCCAGTGAATTTGACAATTGCTTTGAAAAAAAATCTTCCACTCAGAGCGATATATAAACTTTTGAGAACATTAAAACAAGATAATTTTTAAGACTGAATTTACATTTTATATGGATAGAAAATTATTTGGCTTTTCATTTGGCATGTCATTTTAATCTTTTTAAGGATCTGTTTCAGGCAGAAGTATCAGCCTGAAGTGAAAGCTGTGGCCTGAAACAGTCTGCAGAGGGGAGCCCTGATCCCCAAGATTTAGTATGAGTCCCCTGCTCCGGTGGCTCCCACAGGAGCTGTTGTTCCCTAGGGACAGTGGACCAGTGTCCATGCAGTGAACCACATGGCAGTCTTACTAACTGGCTCTGGGGTGAAACATTCCTGGCTGTCAAACTGGTTCATGTTAAACGTATTCATAGTAAAGTTGAGAGCAAGTCATTTGACCTATCAACGAGGTTCCCCATCTATAAAATGGAGATGATAATTCTGTACATTTAAATTCATCCCACAAGAAACAATCTTATACATGCCTGATATACTTGGGCACAGCATAAAGGTGTTAGGGACATGAATGAAATTGGAGAAAGGTTATCTGAGATGAGGGGCTGCCATTCTCTCCCTTTCCCAGGTCATGATTTCCATTATCAGGTAAAAGTCAGCTCTGTCTGTAAGAATAGCAAACCACAGAAGCTGTGCCTGCTGGGTTATCTTTCTCCTCCTTCACACAGTCTCTTGCAAAAACACCTTGACTTTACTCACACCCACACGGGTGACTGAATCAAATCTTGACCATGAAAGGAAGAAGTAAAAGAATTTAGGAATCAGGTTGGAGTTATTCCAAAGTAACCTGGAACTTTTACCTACTTCTCTACTAAGTGCTGTGTTCTGCAGCAAATGTGGAAGCCTAGAATGCAGACAGTCCTTCTCCCCAAGGAATCGTAGTGGAATAAGAAACCTGACAAACCACCTTATTTGCTACTTTTCCTCTTTGTGTGTGTGTTTTCCAAGTGGCAACAGAAGTAGCTCAGCGCCGGAGTCGAACGGTTTAGAGGTAGAGGATAAAGTAATTTGAAGGCCTTAGTGATCTTAGAATGATCATGGATGGGGTTTCCCAAAGGTTGTTTGAGAAAAGTGACGTCACTCAAGCAAGCTTTTGATAGGAAAAGCAGAAATCATTAAAGCAGCGCATGGAGGGATCAGGAGGAAGGACTTCAGCGTGAGGACAATGAGCTACTCAGAGGGCTTTTTCAGAGGTGAAGGAGTGTGCAAATGCAGTACTTATTTTGACAAAATAACGTTCATATTATCAGTGGGTTTACTGTACTACTCTAAGGACTTCACGTACGCTGATTTAATCATACAAGTAAAATCTAGTAAAATCTAGTAAAAATGTGCTCACAATGTCCCATTTCACACGTCAGAAATAAGGAGATTGCACTACCAGGCATACACAGCAAAGATCAGCTGGAGAGAGGCTCTTGCACAGAGCCCCTGTGGGGAGGCTGGAGACACCAGTGGTAAGGACACACCGAGTTTAGATGGAAGCTGTGGTACTCGACAAGTTTTATTGAGTGTCAAGAGAAATATCCAAGTTGAACACCTAATGTAGACAAGCAATTTAATGTAGATAAGACCTATTCCAAAAAGTTAAAATATACTTAAAATCAAAATTTAAAAATTCACCTCTTGAGTGGTGAGGGCATGCTTTCTGTACAGTAAAAGGCATCAAAAACAGATTTCCCATTACATTGACAGAGAAACCCCATTCCTACCTTTCTAAGGTCCAGCTAAAGTTTAGTCTAGTTTATTCATTTGTGTTCATTCTGGAAATAGCACATCTGTCTGCCACCCTAACCCTAACCAGGAACAAATTTGTAGAGTGGTAGTTTTTTAGATTAAGAAGATGAAGAAGAAAATTGTCTGTATCATTTTATATTTATTTCTGCTTCCTAGACAACAATGGTAAATTTTTCTATTTATAAAATATTTAAGTCATGCCAAGAAGTCCTGAGAAAAATATTGCAGCCAACCCATATACTAAATTTATATCTAATATATGGTTTTGTCACATTTTCTGTGTAACACTTTTTCTTTTCTGTTTGTTTTATTATGTTATGGTTCACACTTATTGCAAGTAAATTTGCCCAGTTATGTTTTGATGTACACCACACTCATTGAGATAATGAACATTTCCCCAGCCATCTATATCACTTTCTGATGAAGTAACATATTTCATTTTACTAAGTTTTCATTTGTCTCTCTCAGAATTCTGTCTCACTGTCTTGATACTCTTCATTAATTCTTCTTTATCTGTTTTTCCCCACTACTGAGGATTTGTGTGGTTAAGGAGGATTGTCAAATTGACTGGCTTGTGGGACCTGCTAGAGGATGGTGCTGGGGGAACACAATCTTGAGTGTGTCTCTGTAGCGCATAGAGCTATGACTTTGAATACTGTATGGGCTCCTTGACCCATTTCTTCTCTGCTCCTTGACTCCTGTATGCCTTTTCACCATGATGTTTCTGCATTAGAGCCTGCCAACAATGTGTTAAATTCGAGAAACTGTGAACCAAATTAAACCTCTTCTTCTTTATGTTGTGGATGTTGGGTATTGTTCCACAGTAAGGAGAAAGCAAACCAATGCAGAAAACTGGTGCCAAAGAACTGGGGCCATTACTGACCATGTACTTTGGAACTGGCTCGCAGCAGGATTTTGGAAAGGGTGGAGAACAAGGCTAAAGCCCTTAAATGTTATAAGCCAAATGTGATAGGTGATTCTGGTTGATGCTCAGAAGATTAGAATGTTGATAGAAATATGGACAACAAAGGCCAGACTCGGGAAGTTTCATTTGGGGATAAGGACTCCATTGACAGCTGGGCTAGAGGTCATGTGTGTTATACCATGGCAGAAAATTTGTCTATCCTGAGCCCATGTGTTGAGAGTTTATAGGAGATTGAGATGAAGTGTAGTGGACTAATTAATCTGGAAAATAAATTTTTAGTACAGCCCAATATCCAGGCTATGGCATGAGCACTAGTGGCTATTAGTCAGATTTATAGTAAGAATTGAGGCAAAGGCAGAGCAGAAAACTTGGAAACACTGATTTTCGACGCAGAAGGAGCCATGTATAAAACTGGGGACAAAGGAGGTATGCTCGCTGAACAGATAGCATCTTTAGAAAAGGATAACAAGTTCCTACACAAGAAGAAAGATGTAGAGTATCTCAGAAATCAACAAGACCACACCCATCATAGGCTCAGGGTTATAAAAACGTCAACCTTTTATTTGAGGCAAGAGTCCCTGAGACTCCTATTGAGAAGGATCTCTTAGTAAATTGACTTCCTGTGATTCATTTCACTGTGCTCAGCCAAGATGACAAGGGACGGGGTGTGTTGAGTAGGTTGCAGTGTAAACTTGATTGTCTTTAGGATCTTCTCAGGGGACTGGTGCTGTACACTCATGGGTGTGTCTGAGTGGGTGAGGGAAGTGAGACTTTGGGTACTATACGTGGTCCCTGGCGCATTTCTTATTTGCTACTGTTCTGCTGCTCGGCTTCCCAGCCACCCCAAACTATACATCTTTGCTCCATCACACTTTTCCATTGTGATGTTTCTGCCTTTGTGTCAACTGGCCAGGCCCCGATTCTCCCAAAACTGTAAGGCAAATTATACCTCTCCTCCTTTGTTACATGGGAGGTAAGGATTTGTGTCCCAGTTTTAGGAGACTTCACTAATAGTGGATTAAACCTAAGCCCACTCTTTTTTATTTTTTATTTTGATGCAAGGTCTCCCCAATTACCCAGGCTAGGTGCAAACTTGTTATCCTCCTGTAGTCCCTCACAGTGCTGGGATTACTGGTGTCCTTTTACATTTTTTAACTTGTTAACATAGAATAGGCACTAATATTGAGTAACATCTTGCTTGAAAATATTGCGTAAATGGCACCACAGTGAACTTACGTTTTGAGATCACTCTGTCACTCAAAAATATATCTTTGATATAACTATGCTTATACATTTGTATAGCTACTATATAAAATTTTAATTTTTATTTTTATTAGTGCACATTTGCAGTACACAATGACTACCCTCATTATGTGCTGTGAAGTCTGCTGTAATCCTAAGAGGTACAGCTTTGTAAGTGATTTTTTGCTTTCCTTTGACAGCTTTTAAGATTCTGTTCTTGAGCTGGTCTTCTAAAATTTTGACTATGATAAGTGCTGGAGAATTTCCCTTCTGTTTCTAATTATTTGGGGTTCTATATTCCTCAGTAATCTGTATGTTGAATTCTTTTTTTTTTTTTTTTTTTGTACCGCAGATCAAACTCATGACCTTGCACTTGCCAGGCAGGTGCTTATACCTCTGAGCTAAATCCCAGCCATGAATTCACTTTCTGTATTTAGTTTTCTGTCATGATTTCTGTTGACAGATTTTTAAAATTCCATTTTTTCTGTCTTCTGACATTTCTCTAACTCTAATTAGTCTTAGATTAGTCTTCCTGTGTCGCCTAGTAGCTACTGGGTCAAATTTTCTTGCTTTCATGTTGTTTTGAAGATAACTGAGTATATGGTTTTGTGCATCAAATCTACCTTCTAAGGTCTTATATTTGATAGGATTCTTTCATTCTGGAATCTCTGTTTGATACCTTTTCATAAACTCTACTTATTTGGTGAATTTTTCATTCATATTTTGAATGGTTTGGGTTGAATATTTTATCTGATGGTTCTTGAAATGAAATGCACTGATCAGTTTGTTTATTAGTTCCACTACATGGTTACAGTATCTTTAACCTAACTGTGTTTCTTTGTTTTCTCTTTGATCATTTCACGTAACTTAGCCATTCGATATTTGATTTCCTCTCCTTTGATGCCCTTTGCATCTGCTTTGTGAGTCTTGAGAGTGTTTGGAGGCATTTTGCTGAAGGTTGAGGTCAACTATTTTGAAGAGCCTTTGTTGTTGATACAAAGGTCCTTAATTAGATTCTGCTTTTCAGATGAGATCTGGTTTTATTTGTCAAGAGGTATTGTGTACCCTTTTGATCAATTCAGTTTAATATGGTTGTGCTCAGTCGGTATATTGCAGAGAGAATTCTTACTGGCTATAACAGCATCATAAATTCCATCCGTACATCCATCACGAACATTGTTTTGACAATTTCACCCTTTTATCAATGCTTCTTACACTATACTCCTATAAATGGTATTTCTGCAGAAGGAAAGAAGAGAAGGAGATAAGAGAACTGTGAATAGATGAAAAACAGGCAGGAGTTTGGATTCTGTAGGATTCATTTTATAGCTGAAGTAAAGGGCTACTGTTGGGGGGGTTTGAGAGAATATTTGTGGGTACTGGAGGAGGGATGTGGAGGGAGGTAAGTGTAATTAGAGGTTGAGGGACACTGTGGAATTGTCAGGCCTGTTAATATCTACTTAGTAGTTAGTTTTGTTTGGACCTTCTAAGTTCATGTTACAGCACATATGGTTTGCCATGACATGCCTGCAGTGGTACTACTTAATTTAAAGGGTTGATTACTTCATATTGTCTTTTATACACCTACTGGCACCTCCTCTATAAATGCCATATAAAAGCTGGAGAGAAAGAGGGGAAAGATCAGGGGATAAGAAAATAAGGAGAGGGCAAGGGATTTAGCTCAGTGGCATAAGCGCCTGCTTGGCAAACATGAGGTTGTCAGTTTGATTCCTGGTACAGAAAGAAAGAAAGAAAGAAAGAAAGAAAGAATAGGAGAAAAGAAAAGAAAATAGGAAACAAAATTTTTTAAAATAAAAAAATAAAAAGACTTTTTAAATTAAGTTAATTTAAAAATTAAGTTATATTAATACTAAAGAAACATGAACCAAAATGGAAGAGAAAAAGAAAAGAGACCCAAAATAAACATGCAAGCCATCAAACAAACAAACCACTGTACACACAGCACACACATACAGTGTCCCCCTGCTCCTCTGCTATCGTCTCCTAACTGCACACAGGCAGTCTGGTTCCCCTGAAGACCACATAGTTCCTGTGTGAGAGTGGTGAGAGCTCCTGGTGTCTCTCTGGCCCTGTTTCCTGGATGCCAGCTGTGCTGCGGACATGACTGCCTGCAGGCCTTTACTTTTGCCCCAGCATCCATCCACCTGGATTAATTTGGGAGGAAGAAGATCTGGTGTAGTTTGGCGAACACATGCTTTTCCATTGACTTCTCCCTCCAGCTCCCTTCACTGCAGCGCAAATCCACGGTCCTCTTTGTTTCCTCTTCTTTGTTTTGCCTACTGTGTCTCCAGAAGCTCACTGACCTAGGCACCACTTTCTCACTCTCCTTTCACAGTCCTTTATCTCTGCCTGTTGGCGTGCTCAGCTCCCAGAACAGCCCCAGGCTTGACAGATGGCCTTTTTTTCCTGTTCAGAATGCAGGGCAGCAGAAAGGATTTCACACTGTCTCTACTCTCTCCAGTGTTTGAGGAACCGAGGGGCAGTTTCTCACTCTGGACCACTGCTGAGGAGTCTCCCTTTTCTCACCTGTGTCTCCGAGGATGCCATTGGCAGTCACCAACAGCAAGTTCTGCATTGCTTATGGCTCATAGTATTCACTCACTCTCTGCTTAGGGTGGGAGTCTCCCTTGTCATTGCTAAACAGTGGGTGGTGGGTAGAATGCCACAAGCACATGGAGGTCCCTGATCTTGAACAGATGATGGGGGTTTGCCCGCTTTAGTGTTTCAGGCTCTCCCTTTCTTCCCCAACTGTCACCCACTGTGGTCTGCAGGGTCCCTGGGGTCCTGAGTTAGCTTCCATGCTAGGTTTCCTCATTCATGGGTGACAGAGTGTAGGGAGCTGCCTAGTTTGGGCGCCTGACCTCTGCAGGGCTGTCATCTTTTCTCAGCCTGTTAGAACCATCCTCAGACCGGAGTGTACACTGGGTAGAGTGTGAAGGAGCCACAGCAGAATTATTGAATTATAATTAGAAATTAGACAAAACTCTGAAATGCAAAACTTCAATTCAACATTGAAGTTCCAAGTCAGCTTGTTGCATTACATTATAGCTGCCTTTAAGGTTATAGAAAAGTTTTAAACCTATCAACTGCTAATAGTAGTTTATAGTAAGACTATCAGTGATCTCTATTTTATTGTTTGAACCTTTCTGTTTCCCAAATTGTTTATAACAACTATGTTTTTTAATGTCTTAATAAGGTGTATTAAGACATCAGTGTGAATAATTAGAGTGTTTTCCCATAAAACTACCTGTCATGGTTTCTGTCTAGATGTCATGCAGCCATAGGGCTTTTCAATGGCAGTTGGAGCTAGAGTGTGTGGTGCTGGGATAAAGAGTGTGTGGTTAGTAAATCAGTCCACTGATGGGCTTGGTGCAGTCCTGAGTAGGGTTAAGAGTGTGTGTGCTACACCAGCCCTAGGGCGGGTAGCCTGCATGCAACGGAAGGGACAGAGTCTTGTCTCCCATTCTTGTTGCTGTCCTATACTCTGCCCATCATAAACTGCTCTGCTCTTCCATGTCAGATTGCCTCAGAACCAGCAGATTATAGACTAAAACTCTTCAAACTGTGAGCTTAATAAATCTTTCCTCCCTTAACTTTGGGAGTTAGGTATTTTGTCTCAGCAAGGAGAGAAAAGTAACTAACAGTACCTGATTAAGATATTTATAGGTAAATATGAGCATGAAAAACGACTCTAAAAATGTGTTTCCAGGTGAGATAAAGAGATCTAGGGAAGCTTTGGGCTTGCAGATACTTTCTCACTGTTTACTAGTGGTCTGGTGGAGTTGCCTAAGAAGGGAGCTTACTGGTTTTTCTTCATGGAGACTTTCCAAACAGAGCTGAAACAATTCTCTTGGGTTTTCATGGGGCCCTTATAATATGTGGTGATGAACATACTTGTCATTTTTCATGAGATAAATCACTAGTTTTGTTCATTCTGTTAATAAAGGGGTTACTTTGTTCACAAGAAAGCTCCTATGGTTTGGAATGTGTTCCCAAATCTCAGTGTTGGAATCTCAACACCCAGTGCAATTGCATCCAGAGGTGGAATATTTAAGAGGCAATGATGTGAGAGATCTGTCCTGAGGAATGGATTATTGCTGATATATTGCGAGTGTGTTATGTGGGAATGGATGGCTGATAAAAGGATGAGGTCAACTTCTTCCTCGCCTCCTGTCTCTGTTTCCCACATCCACTCACTTGCACTTTTATATTTTTGTCATATAACAGCAAGAGGAAAACACCCTTTCCAGATGCCACCTTCTTAATGTGGGATTTTTCATCCCCAGTCTCTAGTATATTGTTACAGCAGTAAAAACCTTATTAAGCTGTTACATTTTCTCCAGTTTTTCCTTGTTGGGAATATATATATTATATGTAATGAAAGATATATATATATATATATATATATATATATATATATATATATATATATATATAAACTTATTTTCCCATTTATTTTCCTTACATTTTAAAAAAAAATTTTTGTCCACTTCCAGGCAGAGATTAGTAAATTTTTCCCCTGAATATTCATAACTAAAGTAAAAATAGAGGAGCAGAATATTTTTCCATATTTTCCTTAAACTTAAAAAATGTTGACTTGTATAATTTTGAAATATTTATCTTGGAGAAAAGTCAGGAGTCATGACATGGTGGGAAAGTTTCTCTGCTCTATTGTTAAAGCTTCTGTCACTCAGAATGCTGACAAATTATCTCCTTAATTTGGAAACTCATGTAAGTTGAGGCTGTAGGGCCCTTGTACCTTACCACAATATGGAGTGAGGACAGAATGATAATACTGACGGGTTGCAAGTTTGCTGTCCATGGTGAAGAGCACTGTGCATGAACCAATTCCATTTTTGTCCAAAGTTACTGTAAGTTAACATTTCAAGTATTTTCAAAGATGTAGAAATTTGACCCAGGCTGTTAGAACTAAGTTTGTAGCTCCTCAAATTCAATGTTGTATCTCCCTCCATTTGAGATGTTTTCTTCTGTTTGCTTTCTGCATTGCTCCGCCTCAGACCACACACACACACACACACACACACACACACTCATGTTGTGGCAAATCTGTGACACAGTTTCTTTCAGAATTGCATGTGACCCTTACACACTGATAGCCCAGATTACTGGTGTGAACTATGAGGGTACTTTACAGTCCAACATCAAGTGATGAAAATTGGTCCATTGAGTGGGAGAAAGCAAACTGCTCTGTTCCCTGGAAACATTTTGTATATGTGCTTCTGAGCGAGACAGATGCCAAATGTCTCACACTCAGAAGGCTCAAAGGACTGATCCAAAATCTATTTAACCTTGTATTATTGATAGATGGATTACTTAATGGAAATGGTGATTGAATACTGTTGATGCATAAAGAGGGGAAATTCAATTAATAACATTGTAGTCTAATTATACCAACTCAGTTGTATTTCCCAAAAGATAATATTAAAGAATAACTTAGGATAGTTGAGTAGTAATATTTCTAAAATATCTTCTGCAGTAATCTATTTTTCTAAGTGCTAAAAAATCACGAGGACTAATATTTTATAAACAATGGTACTGTGAGTTTTTAAATTACTTTAAGTAATACTGCTTCTCTTAGAATATAATTGATGAAAAATAGGTATTAAGACATCAGCTGTCATTCAGATGTTTTCTGTTGTTGTATTTCACTTATCTCATGCCATAGTTTCTCATTTTACCCTGGAGAAACTGCTTGCAAAGAGAGTATTTAGAGATACCATAACCACATAACCTCTTTAATAGAAATTACCATTTTATTGTATGTTACATTGTTCAATAGCATTCCACTTGACAAGAGAACAGTTAGAGCTCTACATGGAATGAAGACAATTGTCATTTATTGTTTACCACCTCGTATCTAAAGAAGGAGTCTTCGCTCAGGTTATTTTAAGTTAGGGAAACATATGAGACACACAGCTTAAGTACAGCATGGTTTCTTCTATAGGAGAAACTCAAATACAAATAAAGAGCAAAATAAAAGATAGATAATAGGAAGTAGGGAGATAGATCTTTCTCAAAAGGGAAAGTGATCAAGAGATGGAGGGATGAGGCAGATGGGGAAAAGGGAGGAATGAAAAAAAACCATCGAGAAGTGTTACATAGATGTACCAACTCTACACAAGGGATGTAACCATTATGTACTGCAACTATAGACTAATAAAATATAAAAACTGGTGAAAAGAAAAGTGGGAATAAGTTCCGACAGTACATCCTGCCGAATTAAAAAATTAATGTTCGCATGATTAGGGTGAAGGATATTATGATATGCATTTTTTTTTTTTTTTTTTTTTTTTTGGTGAGTTAGCAAGTGTGGAATTTCAAGAGAGCCTGCAGAAAGACATCTGGAGAGATTCTCAGACCCATGCAGCTACCAGGGCTTGCCTAGGGCTCTTATGCAAGAATTTGCTAGAGATACAAGATTCCTGAAAGTTGATTTTCCACCCTGACTTGGTTGAAAACCTAAAATTACTTCTCTTTTAAAGGATGAAATGAAGTTAGTTTTATTGTTGATTTCTTTATTGGGGGAAGTAAGGATGCGCTGTCCATGGTATCTCATGAGTAAGCCACTCTTAACCCATAATATACAAGTTTTCCAACCGGGAAGCCCAGAGACCCAGGAAGCCATGGGGATAAATTAAGGTGATGTACAAGAATGGAGGCAGGCAACTGAAGTTCCACTGGATTATTGCTGTGTGGATTCTCATCATCTTAAATTATATCACCTTAAATTATACCTGTCTTGCTTTGTTGTTTTCTATGGAAAATAGATATTGTATAATTTCTTACTTAAAAAATGTTTGGCAGAATTTTTTAGAGTAACAGCAAAAGGAGAATGTCTTAGTCCTTTGGAAATAAATGACATTGACAGTTCTTTCAATTTAATTTCTATTGCTTACATCAAGAGGCATCTAGATGCCAGCTTCAATTAGATGCACTTAAGATAATCCTGATGGAAAATTCAGTGTTTTGGCCATAGTTACTGAATCAGTGAGTCAGAGAGATGATTAGAAATAAATTAACACAGCCTCCTGACTCCTGTTAAGGTCCCCACTTATTTGATCTTTGATGTTGTCCCAAGTAATTAGTGATATCCATCTCAAACTTAACATGCCTTAACAATATTAAACAGACTTTTATTTGAAGAAAATTATTCTTTTCCATATAGGACAGAGAAATAACTCTTAAGTGTGTCTGTGAAAAATTTTAGTAATGATTTAGGTTCCTAATCTTTCTTCTTTATATGGGAGAAATCCTATTTTGATTCTGAAAGAGGAAAATTAAGGTGACCAGAAAGAGCTATGCCAGCTAAAAGTACTTCATTGTGTGAACCCACTTTAAATTTAAAATTGATCATTTTCTTTGAGGAAAACTCCTATAACATCTGTTTAATCATAGGGAAGATTTAACAATGAGAACTTTTTCTTTATACTAAGTTCACTAATGTTCCACTTATCAGGCATTGCGTGAGGGCACTGTTCATGCAGTGGTGAATGAAGTGAATTCCAGTCTTTTTGTTTGTTTTGGTACCAGGGATTGAACTCACAACCTTGCACTTGCCAGGCAGGCACTTAGGTCACTGAGCTAAATTCCTGGCCCATGACCTCCAATCTTAAGCTCACTAAAATAGACACTAAAACATACATATTTTAACCTCTTACTCCTTGACTTACTCTATGAACTGCAAAAAGATTCTCAAATTGTAGAACACTGTTATGGGTCTAAAAATCTTTTTCTACTCTAAGACAAATGATCATTATTTTTAAAGTAATTTTAATTTCTAGGAAAAAACAATTTTCATGCTATATAATTGTAAATTTTCTTGTAATCTTGTGACACATCAATGATTTTTTCATTTTTCTTGATCCTTTTTAAAGTGTTAAGCTCAGAATTAAGTGTGATTCACAGACCAGCTGTTTGTTTTGTCCATTTAAGTCCTAAAAGAACTCTGAAAAATTGTGTACTCCTTTGAACATTTAGAATTAGATAACTGAAACTTTTTCATTATATAGTTGCAGTGGATATAATTGTATGTTACTGAAAATATTAACTCTAAAAATAAAAGTGTTACATCACTCTCTTTAATGAATTCAAGTAACTATAAACCTCAAGGTGATACACATATTCTGTTGAGATTTAGACTCACTTCTACTTCTCCTTGAAGGCATTTTTTTATCCTGCTTCCCCCACAGAAGTTTGTCCTAATGTAATACACTTTCATGTTTAAAATCTTATATATTAATGACACTAATTATTCTCTGCAAATTGAGATCAGTTTAAGATTTTAGCTTTTGCAGTGACAATGATTTATGTGTTAAAATTTTGAGACTACAATATAATAAAAATAGTAAATAATTAATCAATCCACAAGCATGTTACAAATCCTGATAAATGATTATTAAATGAAAAGTAAACATTTAAGTACTTTTTAATGACTTCAGCGGTGCTGATGTTTGAATGAATTAACCTTGATTGAATGACTGGCCTCATTGTTCTTTTCTTTCTTTTTGATTCAAATGAAGTGTTTTAAAACTTTGGGCAACATATCATTGTGAACCTGGGGTGAATGGGAGCTGTCTTCATTTTGTAGAACAGAAAAATGATGAGCAAGATGAGGCAGCAGAGAAGAACCTTGATTGTGGGCACCTGCTCAGGTAGAACAGGTTTAGAAAAAAAATAAGTATGTATGGTAATTATCCAAAAGTGAATTAGTTCCTTTAAAATCTTTGTATCTTCCCATGGTTGGGCAGTCACATTGCTAACTGTAGATCAGCATGCCAAGGTGGACTCTGACCACAATAGAATGAGATTTTCACCTCTCTAATTTTAGAAATCATTCTTTCATTATTACCATTTAAGATCAGCCTAAATATTTCAGGGGTCAAATCTTATTCCTACTTTATATCAATCTCATGACTTCCTTTCATGTCTTTTTCAACTTGAGAAGTTATACCCCTCCTTCACCGTGTACTTATAGAAAAGAGTAAAATGATCTCTTTTGGATTTCATCTTCTTAGATTCAGCCATTTCTTCAGCATGTGAAGATATTTTTGGATTATGATTCTGTCTTCAGCCCATATGGAGAACATTGGAACAGTATAGATACATATTCCTAGGAACTAAAAAATTTAAAATTTTCCTAAGATTTTGTTTTCACTAACCAAGATATATCTTGACTATGCTCATTCTGAAGAAAACATGTATTTGTTGAGGTGGTTTATCAGAAAAAGACTTAAAAAGGCATTAGATTTGCGAGAAGTGTTCAGCTTTTATTTCAGTTCTCTCATATTATTTGTTCAGTCCTTTCAGATTATTGGTTCAGCCATTTTTTAACAAATACAAATGCCTTCTGTGTTTTGGCTTTACATTAATCTTATGAAATCAGGGATGAAGGAGATGATTCTACCTGAAGAGAGTAAGCATATAGCGTCAAAAAATGACTAGTGGAGTACAGAGTGGTAAGCATGGTGAAAATTGAGTGTCTGAAGTGGTACAGAAGTGCCCATAAATGGTGTTTGGTTTATCTGGCTGGAAAGTGGGCAATAAAGGTTTCCCAGCCGGGTGGCACAGGACTCTCTAGTAGTAAATAGAAGTCAGTGTGCAAAAGAATACGGGCTATGTAATGAGGAGAAGGAAGTGCATTGCTAAAAGAATGAATAATCCACAGCATGACGGTGTCAAGTGCAGAAAGTCTCTATTTCAAATTGTTAAACTCATAGACTAGTAAAGAAAAAACTCAGGCTGAAATATAATATGACTTCTGGGAAGAAATATTAGGAGAAAATGTAATTTACTCATTTGGATGTTGAAGTACAATAACCAAAGATAATCATGTTTCTTTAATTATGTGAAAATGAAGATCCCCATCAGTAAATGTGTGCCTGGAACAGAAGCAACTACAACCCTACCTTCTAACACTGATATTTTCAATGTTAGATTTCTAAGGAAGCTGACCCTTGAGTATGGGCTGCCCATTCCTCTATCTCAGTCTTGAGAAATTTCAGATGTTCTCTAAGCTTCTAATAGCGAGATCTCCAAACTCTTACCCTCACAATCCCCATGGCACTTTAAACACGTTACTCCATAAATATTCCTCTGTAAATACCTTATAATACACACAATAATTTGTTGCCTCAAAGGAATCATGAGTTGCAGGAGAATAGGGTCTGTGTGTCAGTCAATTGTGTATGTCTGTACTTACGGAGGTATCTGACATATTTGAATCTCAAGCAATATTTTTGAATAAAGTTTAGAGGCCAAAAATAAGGCAATGTTCATATTAAGTATCATAGATACCACTAGGAAAGAAAACAATATTGAACCTATCAACTGTATATGAAAATGCCATGATTGGATTGAAAAGTTAATAGTGTAAAAAAGAAAGGGTTATAGGGTTTGTTGGTTTGCACATTTTCGGTTGCCCTCGATAAGAGTCAAGCTTTCACTTAGTGACCAGCCCTTCAGTCTCCAGCTTACTAACTACTGACCTCAAGTGTTGTCCTCCATAACTGCATCAACTCCTCATAATATCTCTATCTATCTATCTATCTATCTATCATCTATCCATCCATTCTTCCATCCATTCATCCATCTACCTGTATGCCCATTGGTTCTGTTTCTCTACACAAGCTGGATAATACAGAGGTCCTCATGGACACTGCACTGAGATCCAGGAGCTGAGGGGAAGATATAGCTACTGAATCTCTTGTGATGAGAATAGTTCACTGAAAAACATGATAATCAGAGAAAATAAAAAGGAACCCAGTGGTGGCTGATCTTCTGAATATTTTCCAATTTCACAAATGATTATTGTCTTAAACTGACATTGGGTTCATGAGGTACTAAATTCTTCCAGTAAGTACATTTCTTTTTCCTTAAAGCAAGTTAAGTTTTATCTGTTATTTGGAACCAGGTGAAATGCTACCAATACAGATATTAATCGCATTTTACAGATGATCAGTTTGAGCCTCAAAGAGAAGTGAATTAATCATGGAAACACAATAGGAAGACATACACAGAAACTAGAACTCAATTGTGACTGTACACTGCGTCACCTTGTATTCTAGGTACTGGTGATATAGCAGAGAATGAAGCAATGATTTATGGAACAAGACAGTAAGAATGATGTCATTCAAAGCTGATGTAACTGAATAAGTGGACATGCCGGTTATTGAGAACTGGTATGCTGAATTGGAATGGGATATTTTTGGGGGGGAGATAGGCAATCAAGAAATCATGTTGTTTGAAAGCCCATAACTTTCCAAAGGAAGATGGGTATTAATTAGTAACGGGCAGCATGTGGCATTGAAAATAGATGGTTAGGAGATATTTTTGATATTTAAAGCCACAGGCAGATAGAGAAAAGGTCATGGGAATACCAAACATGTGGAAATAGGGAGCTAAGGCCGTTAATCAAAGGTGACACAGAAGGTACAACGTAGTAAACTATAAATATGTCCCAAAACAAAGTGAAGAAAGTTACAAGGAAAAGCAACAATGGCTGCTTCCATGCTGCATAAAAGGAAGACTGGAAAACTCACCATTTTATTCAGTGACATGGGTACAATCAGTAAACTTGATTAAGAGTGGTTTTAGTATAGTAGTGGGGATAAAACTTGGATTAGCATCAGTTCAAAGAAAAGTGGTAGAGAGACTGTGGCATCATGTGCAGATCTTTTGAGAAAATTTTGTCATGAGAGACAGCAGAGAGCTGAGGCAATAACTAAAGGAATTTTAGAACAAGAAAGATTTGCTTATGATGAGGAACATCACAGTGAGTTTATGTGATGATAGAAATTGTCCACTAAGAAGAGAGAGAGAGAGAGAGAGAGAGAGAGGAGAGAAATATCCCTGGATGAGTTAAGACTTGCCTTGGCCTCACAAATCTTGTGGTGATCTCTCTCTCATTGGATGTCAACTTCTGTGCCCAGCCTACATCCAATTTATTTTTAACAAACTCCATTGTTAGATTTAGGGTTGTTTGACAATGATGCCTCTCTGTATGAGACTCAGCATAACCACCTGCTCAGAGTTAAGGAGTTAACTTGAGACAGTATTTGAAACATGCCCTCACCCCATGTCTCTTTAATACAAACTACTGCTAGATAATTTAATTTACCGTATTTTTAATTTGGTGAATTAAGCTACACTTGACTAGCAATTGTATCCCTTTCCTAGAAACTCAAAACAAACTTTATGCTTGTCAGGCATGGGACTGACTTAAAACAATACTGATGGCCACATTATAAAAGACTAATACTTCAGTTCACCAAAACACTTTTCCTGTCTAGTTTTCCTTCTCTTCTTAATTTATGTTTTCATATTAAGGAAACACTAATACTTACTAAACTAAAATTTTATTTTAATGGCAAGTGAACCTAAAGTTATACCATGGTTTAAATAATACTGGGTTTCAAAAACTCTATATTGATAATAGGTCAACACTACACATGTAGCTTGCACATGTCCCAGATCAGAGACCTCAAATGGATGCTTTCAGATTTATATATTTTAGGAAGAAAGTTGAATATAAATGGATTTAGAATACATATAACTTTTCATTTTCCTAAAGTTCATCATTTTTTATTGTATCATCTTTGGCTGTTTCACATGTTTAGTCCCTGAAGGTATCAGATTTGAAGAGCCTTGCATGAAAAGGAAGAATCTATAATACTTTACTGAATTTAACAGATTACTGTCAGGAAAAATAATTTTGCTGAGGTAAACTAACGAGACTCACATTTAGGTACACTTAAGAGGATGGTGTGGTTAAGGGTACAAGCCAATGATGGCCATAAAGGCCAAGGTCATGGCCACTGCTAGACCTGAAGACCAAGGGAAGCAAAGAATATTACCAGGGCCCATGAGGACGCAGAGTTGTAGAGGAAGAAACTGCAAAGGTAAAATGGGGGAGGGCGGCACCTCAACTCTCCTTTCTCCTGCTGTAAGGCATTGCTTTGGTCTAATCAAACTCATTTGCAAGCCGTCCCAAAAGGAAATACTCATGCAAGTCATAGATAGACTGTGGGACTGTGAAAGACAAATGGGGAAAAATAAAACCTGAATTAAACACAAGTTTAGGCCATATGCTCACAGATATTCATAGGCATGTATAGAAAATATTTAGACAATTTTAATAATGGTAGATGATTCTCTGCTGAATTCAGCAGTTGTAACCATTAATCCTGATTTTTCAACTTCATTGGGTTAATTAAGTTAGAAAAACATGCTACTGAATGTGCTGGGGCATTGATAGAGGGGTGACCTTGAGTTCTGTGTTTGGTTATGACTCCATTCCTCTCTGGCACTCATCGTCTGCTTCACGGTTGCCATGAACTAAGCAGCTTTCCCCGGCCACACCCTCCCATCATGAGGTTTCTATCTCAGAGCCTGCTGACCACATACTGAATCTCCCGAAACCGTGAGCTGAATTAAACCTCTCCTCATTTAAGTTGTGAGCATAGAGTATTGTGTTCCAGTGAAGGCTAATACAGCAGCTCTTCATATACTTTAAATGCTGAGGATTTCAAATAAATATGAACCAGGGGGTAATTTTGCCACGCATTGCCCAGTGGATGGGCTGATGTTGTGAACTCTATCATTGCTACTTTGCTTAGACTGTTACATTATGAGACAGCTTCCAATGTTTTAGCACAGATCTAACACTGAGGAGTATGGCCTTGTTCTGGCTAGAGTTTCTCACTTAAACTGACCCCTGGACTTACACTGAACTAGAAGTCTCAAGTCATCTAATTATTTTTGAAGTAGATCCATGCTATTTGGTTGACACTAGAAACTACCAAGTCTGTCTAGGTCTAATGGCCTGGGATTTACCCATGAAAGGGCTGAGATTATTTGGAGTGGCCCCTTATTTGAATATCTTCTCTGTGTCCAGTCACATACACATATGGGTGGAAAGCTACAAATTTTAATTTGACTTTCCTACAGTCCTTTATTGGCACCATTAAGATTAAGGAACTAGATTTAATGTCTTGATCACTAGAAGTATGTCCCAAAACCTGTCTGATAAGCTTTATGGGGGTTTTCAACACCATTTATTTTAAACCTTGACATAAATAAACCTTATTATCTGTTTAAATAGCCACAGCAATTGATCATAAATATTTATGAGATCCTTCTAGAAAAAGGTAAAATATTTTATTGCAAACAAACATTTCCATTAGCACTAAAAGGGAAGAATTAATCTTTTTTTTAAACACTAATATTTCCCTTACATAAACTTGTGTGTTTGTTTTCTTCTTTCTCCAACAAATGTAATCATCTGACCTTGTCTAAGAAGCTTGGTAGAAGAATGCTAACTTGAGTAGATATTACTTGCATATTACTTACATATGTCACAGAATCCAATTAATTCTTCATTATCTTGTTTTGCAAAGCATGGATAGTCCCAAAGTTATTATGCCTTCTGGTGAAACTGGAGACTTCAGTAATTTCTCTGACTCCACATCCTTAAGGCTTTTCCTTGGCAATGGATGCATAGCAAATGTTCCATGGTGAGTTAACATCTAAGTTATGCTTTATCAATTAGTTTTGCTGCATGTATCCCTTCGTGAATATGGAAAATTCATTGATAACTTTTCATAGAATTCTGTCTTCATCTTGGCAGGGCAGATTTTTGTTTTGTTTTGTTTGTGCACTAAATGTGCCAGTGATGTAATGGGAAAGTATATCTCAGGTCAATTCTGTAAAGTTTTTATTTTGTTAACCTGAACAGATTAACAAAATAAGCTTTAAAATCATCCAAAAAATTACCAACTTTGCTTGAAGCTAAGTGTTACTATCTAATTTTAAACCATTTTAATTTTTATTTTTCTTATTTTTATTAGTATATGTTTGCTGTACATAATAGTAACATTTATTGTGGGAGTCATGCATGTACATTATATGTCTTAATTTTTCTTGGTTTGCTGCTCTCCTTCCCTCCCTGCTTCTTGAAATCCTTTGCTTCTTAACCATTTGCAAAAGTTCTATCTTCATTTGGCAAAAATAAGAATTTGATTTGCTAACTTGCAAATATGCTTACTGTGGGAAAATCAAATTATCCTTTTCTATATAAAATTGCATCAATTCAAGGTGAGGTTTCATGTGATGCTATGAATCAGAGATTCATATTTCTGACTCCCGATTGACTGATTTCTGACATGCAATTATCCTTCATTCCAATCGCAGCATCCAAAGAACATTAAGCGTTTCTGAACAATTTAAAACATATCTAAGATATTTGAAAGAAAATATTCATCTACTTTGCAAAAGACTAAAAGCTTAGATCCAATCAGCAAAGTTTGGTATAACTTTGTCTAAGAGTAATTAATTTCACAGTTCACCACGCCCAGCATCCACCTTACAATTTAGGGAGCCAAGAGCCTGCGGGGGGAGTTAGAACCATGCGAGGTGAGTCCCACTGCCCCAAGGCGGGCTCGTGGAGAGCTGGTGACCTATGCTCCAGGCAATTGAGCTTCTGGCTATCTACCGGGTACACTGGACCAAGTCCTGGCAGTTTCACCACCTAAGTGCCCAGTGGCCTTCTCTCAGTTCAGGAGGCAGAGGGACTGACTGCCTAATGTGGGCTGGCCTGGGCAGAGCTTAAGACCAACACTCCCAGCGGTTGAGTTCATATCTGTCCCCTACGAAACAGGACTGAAGCCCGAGGTTCCGCTGGCCCAGTTCACCAGGCCCAGCTTCTGCCTTTCAATTTAGGGAGCCAAAATCCTGTGGTTGAGCTAGCACTGTTCCAGGAACTGAGGGTTCAGGAGGTAATTCACCACACATCTGGAGGAAGCTTTGGAACACTGCTCAAAGCAAGGAAATATAGAAAAAAAACAAAAGGAAAGACCAAAAGGCAAGCTTAAAACTCCAGCCAATCCCAAGAAAGCCTAGGAGCCATGTACATAGAAGAAAAAAGAAGCCATATACCCGAAATGTCTGAAATGATATCAAATGAAATAAAGATGCAACTAGGGGAAGCTGTGGAGAAATTCAAATCAGAAATACTTGCCCAGGTAAAAGAAGAAATGTTAAAAGTAGTGAAAGAAATAGTGAACACATCTAGTGAAGACACAGCTAAAAAATTAGAGGAACAAAGCAAACAGATAGAATCACTGAAGGAACACTATAAGAAACAAACAGAATACATAAATCAGATTCAAAAAGATATACAGGAAATCAAAAATTCTATTGAAAGTTGCCAAAATCACCTCAACAAAAGTGAAGATAGAATTTGAGACCTCAAAGATAAGATTGCAGCCAGTGAACAGGAAAGGAAAGATATTTTAGAAATAACAAGGAATCAGGAACTAACAATTCAACACCTGTAAGATGATGCAAAGAAAAATAACATAAGATTAATAGGGATAAATGAAAAAGAAGGGGACAGCCCAAATGATATCAAGAGGATATTTACAGAAGTAATAGCTGAAAACTTCCCAAACATGAGAAGAGAAACTGACATTTGGACAAGTGAAGCATATAGAACTCCAAACAGCCATAACCAAAATAAAACTACACCCAGACACATAATAATCACCATCCCAGAAATCCACCATAAGAACAAAATACTAAAAGCTGATAGAGAGAAAAGAGAGATCATCTATAAAGGAAAGCCTATCAGAATAACAGAAGACTTCTCAACACAAACAATGAACTCAAGAAGAGCATGGAGTGAAGTCTTTCAGATCCTAAAGGAAAACCATTTCCAACCCAGACTGATGTACCCTGCAAAACTGTCCTTCAAAATGGAAATAAGATACTTCCATGACAAAGAACAGCTGAAGAAATTCATGAACACCAAACCAACCATACACAGAATACTGTAAGACATTCTAAATACACATAGGATAAAACCACCAAGCAAGGCAGACAATTAAACAGAATGGAAAGCTAAAGATACAACAGCAGAAAGATAACATGTCAAAAATAAACCAATATATAACAGTTATAATCATTAATGTAAATGGCCTCAATTCACCAATCAAAAGAAACAGACTGGCAGAATGGATCAAGAAACAACATCCAACCATATGCTGTCTACAAGAAACCCATCTAACCCAAAAGAACACTCATACACTGAAAGTCAAAGGATGGAAAACAATACTTCTTGCAACAAGAAACCAAAAAAAAAAAAAAAAAAAAAAGCGAGAGTTGCCATCCTGTTGGCAGACAATGTGAATCTCAAACCAAGAATGATCCAAAGAGATAAAAAAGGTCACTACATACTAGTTAGGGGAAAACTTCAAAAGGAAGAGATAACAATCTTAAATTTATATGCACCAAATTCCAGAGTACCCAGATATATAAAGCAAATACTAACAGAAATGAAAAATCAAATAAGCAATAACACAATTATAACAGGAGACTTTAACACACCATTGACCCAAAGGGACAGATCAACTAGACAGAAAATCAGCAAAGAAATAACAGAACTGAATCACACCTGTGAACAAATGGACTTGATAGATGTATACAGAGTATTCCATCCAAAAACATCAGAATATACCTTCTTCTCAGCAGTACATGGGACATTCTCTAAAATAGACCATATACTAGCCCATAGAACATATTTTTTTAAAATTTTATTTAAAGAGAAAAAAACAAAACAAAACAAAAGAGAATAAAGGGTAGCAACAATACAGAATTTGAAGGAAAAAAGGAAAAGAACAACAACAAAAAATCCTAAGAAATCATTAATTGACAAATTACATACTGACTTCTTGGAAATAGTTGTTCAAATTACAAAGTCAAAACATGTAAAGTGGACATTCACACAGTGAGACTGTTAACAGTTCTGCTCCACGATCTGAAAAAAACAGAAATATGGTCATCCATCTTACCCATTCAAATATACATGCAATTATATCAAAAGGGTAAAATTAAACACAACAAAACAGAAGAAAGCAGATCACAAGAAAGCAATGTAAGAGACATAAATTTCAAAACTAGACAATTGGAGATATTCACTCTCTATCATATTGATTCTTGTTTTCTTCCAAATAGTTGTCCATATTGTCACATACAGGGAATTAACATGAAACAACATATTATAGAATTGATCTGAGCAGGACAAGGAGACTATTTCAGGTCTTGAAGACCATACATTAGGGAAGCCAAGAATGGCTGTCATAGTATCTCTCATTCTCCTCAAAACAGCTGTCCATACCTTCATATGTGTTGAACTTAAACAAGAAAAAGCAAGCTAAAATCACTTTGAACAAAAAGTGATAGTTTTGCTGGACTTCACATCATGACATTATGGAATCAGCACTGGGTACCATAGTATCTCTTTTTCTTCAAAGTAGTTGTTCATTTCAACATGTGTTATATAGTTGGTTATAAACTGTTTATAAGCTCTACACATGCATGAGTCTCTACATGTATATCTATCCTTTCTGTATTAGAGGTAAAAACAAAATAAAGCAAGATAAAACAAAACAATTCCTAGAAAAGCATGAGGCAAAAAAGTCACATAAAACCGCAAAACTAGGTGATCTACAATGGTTACCATGATGTCTCAGCAGTATATAACAACACTAATAAAAACAAATCATTGGAGACATTATAGGACTTCAAAAGCAAGTAACAATCAAACTAGAGTGGGTATCTTAGTGAATCTTGTCATCTTCAGTGTAGTTGCCTATACTCTTAGACTTGATGCTGTCAATCATAACAGATTTAAATAAAATCAGTCAATACAAACCAGATTCAAATAAGATCAGTCATATAAGACAGTATAAGTTATAAAGGGCTTCAGATTAAGTTGATAGGAAATTAGGTATGATTACCATAATATGTCCTCATATTTTTGAGATAGCTGACCATGACCTCAAGTCTAGTTTAAGTAGACAAACTGGAACAGCACATAATCCATCCAAGCAGAGTGATTAGAATAATGTAAATTTTAAATCTTGCTACCCAATTAACAATATCCTCTGCCTCCCTTTTTTAGACAATTCCTGCCCTTTCACTCCCATGGGGTGCACTGCTTATTTTGAGTCCTACTGCCTCCATGTAGAGCATCTCAAAGGACCCTATCTCCTGATCCACTCTGCCTGTGTTTCTCTCTGTTAATAGTTCAAGGCCATCTATAATAGAGATTATAGCCAATCTTTTCTGCCTTATTTCTGCTATTCTGTTTTTCTGCCATTGGTTGTCTATATTTCTGTTCCACTCCACTATCTGTTCACTGAGGCCTCTCTGCCACTGTTCCTAAAATGCTCATATTCTTGTTCTCTCTCCCTAGAATGTCCTTCAGTATTTTTTGTAGGGTTGGATTGGTGGTCACAAATTCTCCTAGTTCCTCTTTGTCGTGGAAGCATCTTGTTTCTCCATTAATTTCTAGAGAGAGTTTTGCAGGATACATCAATCTGGGCTGGAGATTGTTCTCCTTCGGGGCTTGAATTACTTCATTCCAAGCTCTTCTTGACCTGATGGTCTGTATCGAGAAGTCCGCCGTGATTTTGATGGGTTTTCCTGTATAGGTGATCTGTTTCTTTTTTCTGGTGCCTTTTAATATTCTGTTCTTATATTGAATTTCTGGGATCTTGATTATTATGTGTCTGGGTGTAGCTCTGTTTTGGTTGTAGGTGGCTGGAGTTCTGTATGCTTCATACCTCTGCATATCATTTCTTTTTTCTATGCTTGGGAAATTTTCCTTAATAATTTCTGTGAATAGCCTTTGCAATTCCTCTGTTTTGATTCCTGC